>JANTNU010050422.1:0-18785 GCA_024752395.1 Erythroxylum havanense
AGGAGTTCGATCTCTTTTTTCAATTGCCAACAATCCTCCGTGTCGTGACCGATATCTCTGTGGAAACGACAATATAGATCTGGGTTCCTCTCCTTGTAAGGGGTCGTCGTTTTATTGGGCTCTCAGATGGACTCCCCATCCGCTCTCATAGCCGCTAGTACTTCCGCATATCGTTTGTTAAGCGGGGTGAAGTCTTGGTGATGCCACTGCTGACCGATCGGCTTTCTCCAGGTCGACTGATCCCTCTGTCTCTTGTGAGACTCGTCTGCCCTACCACTCGGCCCGCGATCATCTGCTCTGCGTTTTGTATTCTTTAATACTTCTTTGAGCTAAATGTACTTATCTGTCCGATGTCTGATCTCTTGAATAGATCGGGGCTGGTCGAGAGCCAATGACTTTTTGAACTCCTCATCCCTCTTGTTGCTCATAAGTGCTGCCAACATGGACGAGCAAGTGAGGTCGGGAACTTCGACTGCTTCATTATTGAACCTAGTGATGAATTCCCGTAAACTTTCGTTTCTTCCTTGGGTCAGTTGCATTACTTCCATTGCAGTTTTCTGTGGTCGCTTGCTTGTGGCGAACTGGTTGAGGAAAAGTAGCCTAAAATCCTCAAAGCAGGTGATACAGCCCGGAGGTAGACTATCGAACCATCGCCGAGCTCCTTCTTAGAAGGCCGTACAGAAAGCCTTACATTGAATGGCTTCCGGAACGCAATGTAGATTCATCATGGACTGGAAGTGCTGTAGGTAGTCTAGGAGGTCGGTCTTTCTAGTGTATTTTTCAGGCGTCGGTATTTTGGTACCAAGCGCCGGGAGGCTATCCAAGATTTCCGGAGTGAAGGGAGAGCTGTACTATACCGTCGGGCAATCTAGGCAGAAGCTCAAAGCTGTGTTAATCCGATCGTCCACGATTTTCTCTAAAGCTTCGGTAGGGCGGTGATCGGTTGTCATGCTGGTCTGTCGTGCGGCTTGCCGTACAGACGGCTGCTGTTGTACTGGCTGAGACTGCAAAATTTGCCGAATCAACTGATCAACCGCTTCCTCAATCTGTTTCCGGGTGAGGGAGGTGTGTACTGACGGCAGAGGATCTGCATCCGATCGGTGTTGGAGATTCGGGCGCGTATTGAGTGCAGTGTTATCCTCCAAAGCTACGCTCTGTTCTTCTTGTTCCAAGGTTTGAGGTTGCGGTTGATCATTCGGGTCTGAAGATTCCGTGCGGGAAGCATGAGGCGCAGGTGGCAGGGTTGCAGGTAACTGCAAACCGATTCGTTGCATCGCCAGAGCCGCGACAGCAGCTATATCAGGGTTTGTCGCCGCCGCCTGATTGATCTTTGTGTTTCTGGATGTGGTGTCCTGAATTCGGGCCCCACGGTGGGCGCCAATTAGTTCTGCCGGATTCTGACGGAACTGAACGTTGCCGTTTCGATCTATGGAATCGGTTGCTTGCTGTAGTAACTTCGACGTGAATATCCCTGCAAAACAAAGAAGACTCGTCAGGGGTGTATCCCGATTAGCCCCTCCGACTCTCAAGTTAGTCTTTTCCGGTAAAGATGAGATCGCCGTATGCAGAGAAGAAGGGAATTGTGATTACGTATCTCTGGTATGACAAAGTTATACCTTATATATAAAGTAACAACTAGGTTTTAGTTTTTACGTGTTTGCATGAGAGACTTCCTTCTATGGATGGGCCAAGGAGGGTGTGGGCTGGACCTAGGCTTGACATAGCCGTTAGATATAAGACTGATCTTTGGGGATTGGACCGATCGGCTCACACATCATTGATATTGGGTTCGGGCCCAATACAACCGACCCGACCAATACCAATATGAACTATTTTTTAATATTTAAAAATTTTAGAAATTATTTCATAAATTTAAAAAATTACTCAAAATGGTACTCAATATCAGTACAATTCCGTTCTAAAATTCAATCCCATGCTAATTCATAACTTTGTGCGAAAGTTAAGAAGCAACCGAGTATTTTTATTAACAGAAGTTATCGTGGTAAACTGAAAATGATAAAGCAAAAAACACTTTCAATTTTTTAGTGGCCTAGACCCGAGGAGAGCAAAATTAGAAAGGGTGAGACTGAAGAAGCATGAAGGTTGCTCCCAACGTAATATTCCTCTTCAAAGACTCCGATGGATTGGCTACAGTCATCGCCGACGCTCTCCAACCAAACCCTATTTCCGCTTTTCAGAGATTGTACGCTCTCTCTCTCTTATCACCTCTATTCATTCAATAGTGATTTTAAATCCCCTTCGTTAAAAGAAGAAAATCGTTTTACAGGAACGAGTCTTTCGATCTGCCATTGGACCGTTATGGAATAAGTGATTCTAAAGCGTGCGGCAAACTAATTCATTTCGTCGACGATGGTGGCAACTATCAGGTACTGCTGTGCTCCAATAACAGTAGTGTTGTTTGATTTTAATTTGTAGGTTGCACTTTATTTTGCATGTCTCAGAATTAGGAACTGTTGTGGTGTAGGATTATCGATTAAAAATCTCAAACTCAAACCATTCCGTTTAATTGGAATAATGGAATTTGATTTGAGAAAATTTTGCATCTTTTGGATACCTTAGTGGTGTGTGATTGAACAACCCAAGGGACTCATTTTGCTAATAATGATGGACAAAGGGATTGTTTTTAAGGGTTGGTTTGATTTAATGATGCACAGAATACTTGTGCCGATGTAGCAGATTTTTGCTTCTTCGCATTGTCAAACATCCTTGTTTTTTGTTTAGTATAGATGAGCTGGAAGCTTATCATTTTTCACCTGGGTTAGTTGTCGAAGTGTGGAATTGCTTCTTGATGTGGCACTCAGAGAACTTTTCATGAATTAAAAACGTGGAATATGCAGCTTTTATATTTGAGCTGTAATAGTTGCTGAAGTCTTGAATTGTTACAGCTCATGCTAGATTGTGTTTTCTCATGCAGAACTCAAAGTCTTGTTATTTATCAGGTTTCGTTGATGCTTTTAGAGAAGTATGAACCACCAAACTTGGTTTGTGCTGTACATGAAGTTCTGACCCAAATATTACAAACATCGATAGGGCTACCTTCACTTGTACTTCCTTTTGTGGGGACAACATCAAAGCTTAAATGGGATACAAAATCTATGGGTGTGGTTGGTAAAAAAGCTGAACTTTATGGTGTGCATATTGGTCCTGAAACAGATACCATGGCGTCCATCACTAGCAGATTAGTCAAGCTGCCTTCATCCTTGCAGATTCATTGTGAATATGTGGCCTGCTTTCTTCAGTTGGTCCAAGCCTTGAACCTTCCAACTTCAGTTCTTATTTGTCAAAGGGAATCTGTCGGAGAAGAGCTTCAGGTATTGATTAAGAGATGGCTTTCACCTATATTTGAAGAACTGTACAAGTTTGAATAAAAAGGACACATTATTGAATGAAAGTAAGTGCATAATAGCTGACTGGTGCTTTTCCTTTTACCATTCAGATACTCTATAATACCGGAGAACTTTTGGCAACAACTTTTGGCTTGTCATTTATGAAAGACAAAATTAAATGGAATCCAGTCAAGACTTCAAGGGATAATGAACAACCCTGGCGTGCTTTGTATGGTTGATTTTTGATGGTTTTGAGCCTTCAAGGGTTAGATATAATCTGTTATCAGTGCTTCTAATAGAAGGGAACTTTGGAACCTAATTATTCTTGTTAAGGTTATAAAGTACAAATGCTTAATGGGCATGTTATCTATCCATATGGTCATTGCTTTCATTTGATGTCTAAATGCGTTTTGAAATTGATTATGGAGTATTATTTTTGTCAAAAATTTGAAAAGCCTTCGGCTAGACCTATGAAAATGCAGTTAGTATTGCTTGAGTGGTAAGCACTAGATGGATATGTTGCTTTGCAACATCCATAAGTTTGTAGGCTTTGCAGAAAATTTTCAAAATTTTTGTAGGCTTTCGGAACTGCACGACTTCCTTTCTGTTGGGAATATGAAATCTAGAAAATTCGGCAGTGTGAGGTTTTGAGGGTAAAGTGGGGAATGAGAGGGAGAGATGAGTCATGTGTGTGTGGGGGTTAGTTAGAAGGAGAGAATATAAGGTTGTCAGGGGGAGAATGAGGAGCATTCGGTTAGGATCATTTGAAAGGTGATTGTGTGGAGATTGCTAGCTCTCGAAGTCTAGCTGAGGAATAACAACTCTTATTGTTTCTTTCTATCTACTCCATAATTCTTCCTATTCTTCTGCTGCTTTTGTGTGTTTGTTTGAAGTGTAAGTCTCGGTTGTGTGAGTTGGTTTACTGTTAGAGCAGGAGGTCTCTAACAAATTGGTATCAGAGCGAGGTGGTGATAGAGAATGGTATTGAAGAGAATGGAAGCTAGAGTCGATAACGTAGAGAAAGAGATGTTGAGGATAGTTGAGGATATTGCGGGAGTTGAAGCTAAGTTTGATGAGGTGGCAGGGGACATTGCATCCATATTTGAAATCTTAAGAAGAACGGAAAATAAGGGGAAGGATAAGGAAGTCGCCGGTGAAGAAATATCGGAGCAAAAATTCGAGGGAGAGACATCCGCACAAGTTGATCCGATGCGAGGGGAGAAGAGCTATCAGAAGCTTGAAATTCCTCTGTTTTATGGAGAGGATCCTTTAGGTTGAGTGTTTTGGGTGGAGCGCTATTTTGAGTTGAACGGAGTGTCACATGATCGGTGGTTACCAGTAGTAGCGGTGTGTATGGAAGGTGAAGCTCTTAGTTGGTATCAGTGGAGGCAAAACTAGTCACCATTATCTGAATGGGAGACGTTTAAGAGGGCTGTGATTTGAATGTTTGGTAGTTCAACGGTGGGAAATCCATTAGCGGAACTGCTGAAAATTCAGCAGACAGGGATGATGGCCGATTATAATCAGAGGTTTGAAGTTGTATCGTTGAAGTTAAGGGAGGTCTCACTGGAGGTGGTGACGACGGCGTATGTGAATGGCTTGAAGGAGGATATAAGAGCTGAGATTTTGATGGTTCAACCCGAGTCGCTGGTCCAATTGATGGAGCTGGCCCAGATGACAGAAGGCCGAAATTGGGCCTTGTTAGAACAATCTTCCAAAAGCAACAAGGACCTGAAATTCTTAAGAGAATCGGGATCGTCTGGTTCTCAAAATTGGGGCGAAAAGGGAGCTTCGATCTCAGCTAGCCCTAACCCTACAATCGCCCCTTGGATCCCTAATCGCAAGTTTACCGAAAAAGGGAAGGCACCGACTCCGGCGGTGAGCTCCAACACCAGAACTGTTCCAGTACAAGGCAGATCACCGGAGCAGTGGGGGTCTAGTTCAACTAGCGAGGGTCAAAGGGTCTTCCGAAGAGAACATTCTGTTCCTTTGAAGAGACTGACGGCGGAAGAGCTACAACGTAAGAGGCAACAAGGACTGTGCTACTGTTAGAGACCTACTGCTCTAACAATGAACCAATTCACACAACCGAGATTCACCTTCAAACAAACACACTAAGCAGCAGAAGAATAGGAAGAATTATAGAGTAGATAGAAAGAAACAATAGGAATTGTTATTCATCAGCTAGACTTCGAGAGTTAGCAATCTCCACACAATCACCTTTCCAATGATCATAACCGAATACCCGTCCATTCTCCCCTAACACCCTTTTATTCTCATATTCTAACTAACTCACCCTCATCTAACATTTCCTAATTTACCCTCCTATACTGCCGAAATGGCTAGATCTCATATTCCTCCTCTTGCATATATTTCAGCTAGAATATAGTCTCAACAGCTACTGATGTGACGCTAAGTACACACGAGGACATGTGTGCGAGGAGAAGCAATTTCACATACTCCTAGCTGATGAAGAACAACCGGAGGAGTTACAAGAGGAAGAGTATGGGTTGGTTAACAAGATGATATGTCTTCGACCATACGCGTCAGAAGATGCCACTTCGCCCTACTTCCTTCCACCTTGAGGACAAGGTGGGGTCTTTTTGGTGGGGGTATTGTTGGGAATATGAAATCTAGAAAATTCAGTAGTGTGGGGTTTTGAGGGTAAAGTGGGGAATGAGAGGGAGAGATGAGTCATGTGAGTGTGGGGGTTAGTTAGAAGGAGAGAATATAAGGTTGTCAGGGGGAGAATGAGGAGCATTCGGTTAGGATCATTTGAAAGGTGATTGTGTGGAGATTGCTAACTCTCGAAGTCTAGCTGAGGAATAACAACTCTCATTGTTTCTTTCTATTTACTCCATAATTCTTCCTATTCATCTGCTACTTTTGTGTGTTTGTTTGAAGTGTAGGTCTCGGTTGTGTGAGTTGGTTCACTGTTAGAGTAGGAGGTCTCTAACACTTTCCTTTTTCCTTTCTTTAATAATATTAGAACATGTATTTGCTGATAATTTTATCTTTAGTTATATTAGCAATTAGACTAATTGATTAAGCAATACGTGATAAATCAAGCATATATAACGAAGAATGTATAAGAATCAACTTGAGCAAAGTCGAGTAAAATAGATGGTTCAACAAAGAGTTGCAAGGCGTGGACAAAAAGTTGCAATAATGGTTGCAAGATCTTGCCAATGCCACAATACTTGTAAGGGTTGGACAAAGAAATTTGTTGAGAGTAGATTTCAGCAGCAATACAATAAGAGGAGGATTACGAAGTCTAGCAATTCAGGCAATATGTGAGGGCAAATTGGGGAATCTTAGAGGGGGGTGAGTCATGTGGATGTTAGTTAGAAAGGGGAATAAAATGTTATTATAGGAGAGAGAATAGGCATTCGGTTATGATAGGCTGAAAGGTGTTTGTCTGGAGATTTAGCTAGCTTTCAAAGTCTAGCAGAGGAATATCAATTTCATTATCCCTTCATCTCTTTTCCATATTTCTTCCTATTCTGTTGTTGCTTGTGTGTGCTTTTAGTGCAGGATTTTGCTATAGGTGGTTGTCATTTTGTTAGAGCAGGTGGTCTCTAACAAATTGGTATCAGAGCAGGCTTGTAATCGGGAATGGTATAAACAAGGATGGAGGCTAGAATCGATAATGTAGAAAAAGAAATGTTGAGGATAGTAGAGGATATTGTGGGGGTTGAGGCCAAGTTTGATAAGATGGTAGGAGACATTTCCTCCATTTTTGAAATTTTAAGGAGAACAGAGAATAAGGGGAAGGATAAGGAGGAATCCGAGGGAGTAGAAGAGAAACCAGTACAAAAATTTGAAGAGGAGACATCGGCTCAGACTAAACCGATAAGAATGGAGAAGAATCATCAGAAACTTGAAATCCCTCTGTTTTGGCTGGGTTTTTCGGGTGGAGCGATACTTCGAGTTGAATGGGATGTCATAAGATCGGTGGTTACAGGCGGTAGCAGTTTGTATGGACGGAGATGCCCTAAGTTGGTATCAGTGGAGAGAAAATTGGTTACCAATAGCCGAGTGGGAGACGTTTA
Organism: Erythroxylum havanense; assembly: GCA_024752395.1. Lineage (NCBI taxonomy): Eukaryota > Viridiplantae > Streptophyta > Magnoliopsida > Malpighiales > Erythroxylaceae > Erythroxylum > Erythroxylum havanense. The sequence goes on from JANTNU010050422.1 coordinate 7,400, forward strand.
AGAGAGCGATGATCCGAAGGTTTGGCAGCTCAAAGTTGGGAAACCCATTAGCGGAGCTGTTGAAGATCCAACAGACAGGGACGGTGGCTGAATACACCCAGAAATTCGAAGTTGTAACTTCAATGTTAAGAGATGTGACAATGGAGGTGGTAACGACGACGTTTATGAATGGATTGAAGGAGGATATTAGGGTTGAGCTTCAAATGGCCTAGACGAACTCCTTGGTTCAACTGATGGAGCTGGCCCAGATGACTGAAGGTCAAAATTGGGCTCTGCTAGATCAGCCTACGAGAACAAACAAACCGCTGAAGACTTATGGAAGCTCGGGAATGCTGGATTCAAACCACTGGGGCATGAAGGGAGTCTTACCCATTAGCCCCAACCCGACTCCTATCCCCTAGAACCCTAATCGCAAGTCGATCGATGGGGGAAAGGCTTCGACTCAAGCGGTGAGCCCTAACACCAGAAACATACTCATACAAGGCAGATTGTCAGAAAAATGGGGGGCTAGTCAAGGCAGTGAGGGACGAAGAGGGGTTTCGACGAGAGCACTCCTACCCTTTTAAATGATTAACAGCGGAGGAGATGCAAAGCAAGAAACAACAAGGCATTGTTATCGATGTGATGCCAAGTATACGCCAGGGCATGTGTGCGGGGAGAAACAATTCCACATACTACTAGCTAATGAAGAACAACTTGCGGAGCTACAAGAAGAAGATGAGCTCGTTAACCAGGTACTTTGTCTTCACCCGTATGCGTCAGAGGATACTACCTAGCCCTTACTTGAGTTAGAGTTATCGGTTACATCTCTCAAAGGAATAGTGGGGCCCCAAAACTAAGAGGGACAATTACCGACACAGAGGTAATAATTTTGGTGGATAGTGGAGCATCGCATAACTTCATCAGAAGGGGGTTAGTAGAAGAATTGAAGATGGACGTTAGCCACACGAAACCCTTCAGGGTTAGATTCGGCAATAACTATCGGGTGCAGAGTGTTGGAGTTTGTAAGGGAATAGAGCTAAATATACAAGGAATGGTGTTGAAACAGGATTTCTTTCCATTTGAAATGCTAAGTGTCGATGTTATTTTTGGTGTGGCATGGCTAGAGATGTTCGGGGATATTCTGCTAAACTTGAGAAAACAGGTTATGAAGTTTAGGATTGATGGACATAAGATTAAACTATATGGGGAGACTATTCCGAGGGCAACTGTAACTTCCCTCAAAACTGTTGTCAAGCTTTTACAACACGTTGTAGAGGGCTTCATTCTGGAATATGGAGGTCAGGAGGTGATGAATAGAGAAATTCTGGAGGTTGAAGGGGAGATGATGAGAATGGATAAGCTACAGAATCAGTGCTATTTAGATCCTACAGCCGGGGAGGAAATTGGGAGTTTATTACAGGAATTTAGAAGGGTTTTTGACCCAGTTACAAAGCTACCACCTAAAAGAGCCACTGACCATGCCATTCAGTTGGAACCTAGTTCCAAACCACCTAATGTTAGACCCTACAAGTATCCATATTATCAGAAAAATGAGATTGAGAAATTAGTAATGGAAATGTTGGAGTCCGGGATTATAAGACCTAGCACTAGCCCTTATTCTAGCCCAATTTTGTTAGTGAGGAAGAAAGATGGCGGATGGAGGTTGTGCGTATATTACATAGCTTTGAACAAGTTGACAGTGCCCGATAAGTACCCAATCCCGTGTATTGATGAGATTTTCGATGAATTAGGAGGATCTAAAATCTTTTCCAAGATTGATTTGAAGTCAGGATATCATCTTATCAGAGTGAAGAAAGAAGATATAGCCAAGATAGCCTTCCGAACTCATGAGGGGCACTATGAATTCATGGTAATGCCCTTTGGACTCATGAATGCTCCTGCTACTTTTCAATTCCTCATGCATGAGTTATTCAAGCCTCATCTTAGAAAATTCATTTTAGTTTTCTTTGATGACATATTAGTTTATAATGGTAGTTTAAAAGATCATTTGGTTCATCTTCGAATAGTCCTACAAATACTGATTGATAATCAGTTAGTAGCCAGAAGAATTGCACTTTTGGGCAGTTTAGATTGGAGTATTTGGGATATTATATATCTGCAGAAGGCGTATCTGTAGATCTTAACAAAATTGAAGCTATTGTTAATTGGCCTGTCCCAAGAGATGTTAAAGCGCTAAGGTGATTCTTAGGATTATCAGGTTATTACAGGAGATTCGTCAAGGGGTATGGGAGTATAGCAAAGCCACTCACGAATCTGTTATGCAAAGATAAGTTTCAGTGGAATGATACAACACAGAAAGCATTTGAAGCACTCAAACAGATGTTGACTACTACATCGGTGCTGACCTTGCCCGATTTTTCCAAACCATTTGTAGTTGAGACGGATGCTTCGGGTGTGGGAATGGGAGTAGTGCTAATGCAGGAGGGCAGACCAATGGCTTATTTAAGCCAAGGGTTCTCAGCTAGAAACCAGCTGAAACTTGTTTATGAAAGAGAATTGATGGTGATAGTGTGGGCTGTTCAGAAATGGAGGCATTACTTAATGGGCAGACACTTTACCATACGGACAGACCAAAAGAGTTTGCATTTATTGACTGATCAGCAGTTATTAGGGGAGGAGTAGCAGAAATGGGTTACCAAGTTGCTGGGTTCAAGTTTGATATAGTTTACAAACTTGGATCAGAAAATAGAGCAGCAGATGTGTTGCCTAGAAGGGTTGAAGCTGAGTGCATGGCTTTAAGCATGGGATATAATGAAGAACTGAATCAGCTAGAAGATATGGTTTAGCAGGATCCTAAGCTAAAAGGTATTATACAAGATTTGCTGCTGCAACCAAATAGTCATCCTCCATTCAAGTTGGTAGGCTCGAGGCTTCTCTATGAAAATAGATTAGTATTGCCTGCGGAGGGACCACACATACAGAAGCTGATCAATGAGTTTCATTCAACTCCGATATTCGAGGTTTTTCAGAACTTATAAGGGGCTGGCCAATGTTGTCTATTGGAAGGGAATGAAATCTGATGTGAAGCAGTTCATCATCTGCTGTGATGTATGCCAGAAAAACAAATATTCAGCCTTGAATCCTGCTAGCCTACTTCAGCCATTACCCATCTCTACTCAAGTGTGGTAAGAAATTTCTATGGATTTTATAAGCAGACTACCTAAGGCCTTGGGAGTAGACACTATTTTTGTCATTGTGGACAGGTTAACAAAATTCAGTCATTTCCTAGCCGTAAAACATTCCTATACTGCGAAACAAGTGGCTGCAATTTTTATTAGAGAAGTCGTGAGGCTTCATGGTTTTCCTAAGGTAATTGTATTGGATAGGGACAGATTTTTTATGAGCATTTTCTGGCAAGAAATGTTTAAGCAATCAGGTACCACCTTGCATATGAGCTCCGCTTATCATTCACAGACGGATGGTCAAGCGGAGGTGGTAAACAGATATTTGGAGACTTATCTAAGATGCTTCGTGAGTGAACATCTTTAGGAGTGGCCTAAATGGTTGAGTTGGGCGGAGTATTGGTTTAACACCACCTACAATAGTGCAATTGACATGACTCCCTTCAAGGCACTCTATGGCAGAAAACTACCCACTCTTTTCAAGTATATTGATGAAGGATCTTTAGTAGAGGATATCAACCAACAACTAGTGGACAGGAATAGAATCCTGGATGAACTGAAATCTAATTTGTTGGAAGCCTAGCAGCAGACTAGATTTCAGCAGCAATACAGTAAGAGGAGGAATACGAAACCTAGCAATTCAGGCAATATGGAAGTTAATTATGACTCATATGATTGAAATTCGTATAATTCAATCATTGCATTTTTAGACACTGAAGTTTGTCTCACATGTCTATTTTAATTTATTTCTAAAAAATTCAATTAAAAATAAGAAAAATAATGTTATAATAATTTATGATTATTTTTGCTAAATTTTATTTTCAAAACTTTGTTATATTTGATTTGTATGAGATTAACTTTAATTTTTTGGGTAAATTTGACAAGATTGATAATTTATTAATCTTTTTAATTTATTTTCATTTGTTTTGATTTTACGTCATTTTTAATTTCATATTCGTTATATCAGTTTGTATTGTTTTATATTTTCTTTTACTTTTGATTTGGGATTGCTTAACTCTTCATAGGATTGTTCTTATGTTTAAATATGGGTTTGAAAATTTTTTTAGGACGAACTGATGAATGAAAAATAAAATTTGGAGTTGAAATAAGAAAACAAGGTTTAAAGGACTATAATGCAAAAGAAAAGGAATAATTTATCAATTCCAAAATTTGAACGTTAACCAGTTGAATTAAAAAGAAGAAGAATGATTTGTTTATAACAAATAGGAAAGAGATCGTCTTTGATAAATGCTTAATAGACTATATTTTTAGTCTCATATTTAGTGCATTTTTCTTGTTTATTTGAGTTTTTTTATTGTTTGTGATAATTCATTCCTATTATGTTTTTAGGTCTTAATTTCCTTCATGAGACAAAAAGGAGCAAAGTCAATGAAATTGGGGTAGAAAACTAAAAAATTAAAGCAATGTATGAAAGACACACCGTATTGGTGTTGAACACAATTGTGTGAGTAGCCATGTAAGTTCCTGTCATCGTGTATGGATTGAATAATGATATTTTGCTTATGTTGAAGTCATAAAAATCTATGTTAGTGTTGGACATAACCATGCCCATAGATTGTGATAGTTGTTGGACCTGTGCTTCTACCCGACTGTTGAGTATTGAAGTGAGATATATGGACATGGTAACTAGACACACCTGTGTAGATGACTGTGTACTACCCAAAACCATAATTTCCAAAATATAAAAGGTAGATATGAAGGATAATGAAGGGAGTTTGAGTTTTTGACATAATTTTGAATCTCAGAATTGGCAAAGATGAAAAAATTGACTTGGATATTTAAATAAAGAGAACATTTCCATCAAAGTTTCAATAGATTTTAATAAAGGGGATATATCACAACTTCCTTTTATTTGTAGTTCTTCTTCTGAATCTTTGGTTATGTTTTTCTATTTTTATAAACTAAATTTGCTTAGTGCCTAGATGGGATAGGCCTTGGGATGGATTTTTTGATTTAATTCTCCATTTAATGCAATTTGTTGATTCATTATATTCAATTATGTGTTCTAATTATTTATTGAATTGATGTTTTCAGGATATTGATTCATTTATGATCCCATACAAATGAGGTTGAGAAGTACTTTGTATGAATATATCTAGCATAATTGAAGGGATTTGTATGTAATCCTACAGATAAGATAATATAAAATTTTTAGATTAAGATCAAACCTAATAGTGAAATTTGTAAATCGATTATAGCAATCTTAGGTGTTTAAATTAGAAAGATATTTCAATTAATTAACCTAAGATAAGCTGTTGATAATCTTGAAAAAGATATTAACATAAAATATGGATTTGCACAGGCCAAGGTTCTTTAATTGAATTATATGTACGGGGTTAAAGGGTTAATAGCTTAAGAAATCTTAAGGGGTGTTATTACCTTAGTGTTCCCCATTTAACTAAGTTAATTTTTATGTGATTTGCTTTCTTGATTATTAGTTGTATTGAACTTTATTTTAGTTTCATCATTTTAATTAAACTATCTCCGTATTCTACTAGTTAGATAATAGGAAAGAGGTAATTACTGATGCTTGTGGTCATTGTGGGATCGACACTTGATATTTACTATTAATTTACTATAGTGCGATATGTGTACTTGCCTTTGTTGATCAATAGGATAGGATCTTGCATATCAAGTTTTTTACATCATTTTTACGGACTATAATAATAGGAAAACCTGAATTTAATTAATTTAACCATTTTCTCTTAAGTTATTTTATTTATTATCTACAATTATTTGTGTTATTTTTTTGCTTCATGTGTTTTGTGGCTCCTATAGACATTAGGGTTAGTATATGACTCAAGGAAATTAATATAATTTCCTTGAAGAAGTTCTAAAAATTTATAGGAAGGTTCGTAGAAATCTTCGAAGGACTCGACTGAAATAACCTTAAATCCGGTGTCACCTTGGGGTTACTTCAAAATTTTACCAAGGATTGCATACAATGCAACTTCGAGTCGTTCTCTTTGAGGATAAAAAAAAGAAATTAAATTCCTAAGTAACTAAATACAATGCATCGTAAACTATGGAATGGGGTATGATTTGATCAATTACCACTAAAATTGCTATGAATTAGAATAAACATAAAGGACTTATTTTTGGTATTTTAAATTTAAAATGAGTGATATGAAATGGTAGTGAGTGAATGAAAAAAGAAGAAACAATATAAGTAATTAACAATGATAAACGCGACCCTATAATTCAATAGTGTAGACAATCATTACTCAACAGATATTAGAGTTAAACAAATGAACCAAGAGTTAAACCAACAACTGAGCCACCTCAAATTGTTACAAAAATATTTTCCAAAATTTCAATTTACCAACTGCCATTAGAATAGTAAAATCAAACCAAGGGTACTAAAACCAATGCTTAATTTTGACTCAACAATTAAGAAACAGAGTTAATACCAGCAACCGATATGACAATCCATTCATTCAAGTCACCTTGAATAATCACCAAATATTCACAAATCTCAATACAAAGTCTTGATTCAAAACAAAGTAATGAAATTGAACCAGATTCAGCACAATATCAGTTGTTAAACAATAACCCAGCCACATAAATCTTCCAATTCAAAGATATAATCTATATATAACTCCAAAATAATTAAATAGTTATCTTAAGTCGTAGGAATCACTAAATAATCAAATGGGTAGATAATAAATACAACTTAAACTACCTTATGAAAAACCAAGCTCCTACCATTACCATTGAATCAGAGGATTATGATTAATTAGCCACAAAAAATCATGGGAGGCACTTTGGAAGTTGAGCTCCAACGCTCAGCCATAAAGGGTGAGAATAACGATTTTGGGTTTTTGTGGGAGAGACGAGGATGAAGAATGAAATTAGATCCCTTCTTTCCTATAGAACACCCTCGTCGGTCTCTGCTCTTCATGTTTATGCTTTTCTCCTGTTTGCCAAAAACCATGCACGCACTCCACCACTATCTCTCTTCATGTTGCATAAACCATGCACTACACACTCTCTTCACGTCCCAGGCAACACCATGTATGAAACCACTTCTCATGTTTTCTTTTTTTACAAACCACACAGACCGCACCACGCACCCTTGTGTTATGCACTCCACTTCTTTGTTTTTAACCCAAAGAACGCAGAAACTGACTAACAATACCCTCCTCTCTATTTTGCCTTCTCTTTTTTTTCTTCACAGACCTATACAGACACACCTATCACCTTCACTGTAGTTGATGTGATGATTTAATTCTTTAGTTTTTGGTCTATGCTTCCTATACACTCCCAAAACCCTTGCATTAGTTCACGCTAACCTATACCGTCATTTCCCTTCTTGTTCTATGGACCATGCATGCTGCCTTCCTTTATTTTCTCTCCCACTTTTTCATTTTCTCGTTGTTCCAAACCATGCTACTTTTTCTCTTCTACGTAGTCATTTTGGTCTTGCTGTTTTAATAACTTGATCACTACTCTTAATCTTTTGAACTCTACTTTCTCCAAGTACCCTACAATCAAAATTACAAATAAGGTAGAATCAATTGCCCAAAATTAATTTATCATAGTTAAATCAAGATACGATAATTTTTACCCGTACAAACACAAATTAAATTTATGAAATAATAATTCGAATAATAATCAAATAAAGCCATAAAGACTACTTTTAACGACAAAAACCCATCTAAATGATATGAAAAATATATACGAACAAGTGAGTTTGTCAACTCCCCTATAGTTAGCCTTTTGCACTCCTAGGTAATTTATCAGTAAAGAGTAATCTAACAGTTAAACTCAATGCAAACAAACATAAAATTGACAAGGCAAGAATATGTAATCAACTTCAACAGCCTCTATACTTAGTCAACCAACAATCATAGAATGCTTCGGTGCAAAGTAACTAACATAAGAGACATAGCAAGATAGAAGGAAAAGAAACAAAATATATCTCTCATAAGGTACAAGTGTTTCAATCATCTCTCAAATAGGAAATTTTTTACTCAGTCCACCTAGATTATCACCTACTATAAGCTTGTAAAGATTCTACTATCTCCACCACTAGCATACCATAGATTTATGATCAAGGGGACTTTCTAGGGTTGTAATGTTGATGAAAGGCTAATGAATGGATGAAATGAGAAAAAAATGACAAATGCACTGCTTGAGTATTAAGAAACAACTCAAAATGAGTTAAGGTGCAACCATCAAATGAACAACAATGTGTAATTATCAACTTTAAATACCCAATATTTAATCTTCGATCCACCGAGAGATGCCTTATTTCAAATTTTATTCTTTTTGTCCAAACTATTCTTTCTTTTTTTATCTTTTTTTGTTTTTGTTTTTGTTTTTGTTGTTTTTTTTCTTTGCAAATTTGGCATACCCTAACTCAAGAAGATAAAAATAATAACATCATTTATGCACATTTAATCATGAAGAACATAATGTAAATCATGCAAAACATTGTTTTGTTGGGTCCGAAACCCTATCGCTTAACAAAACCACAACACTTATATGTGCTCTTCATTTTCTTGCTCTGATACCACTAATGTTGGGACCGATTTCCAGAACCCAACCCTTGAATACCATAATACTGACCCTGGCTCCTTGTAATCTCTTTAACCAACATCGAGTTCTTGCTTTGATACCACAAATGTTGGACCCCGCTTGTTTCTGGAGCCCAACTTCGGATGTCTTAAACCTTGACCATCATCGATTTATCTTCATTCTCATAAAATCCCAATAATTTCCTAACAAATGTTCCATGGTGTGCCCATACCAATCAGTCACCATGCTTGAACTCAAATTTTCCTGCTTGTGAGCAGAATTTGGAAATCTTCAAACAAGAATTTCAATTTGGCTCTTTCAAAGAAATCATGGATCCAAGCCTCTACTTTAGTTTGAAGCAAGAATCACGTCAATCAGAGCTATTTAGCTCAAGATATGCTTAAAATTTCAAAGTGTGTTTATACCTTAATCATGCTCTTTAAACTAACCTCTCAATTTCTTACAATCAAACTTTTTCATTTCAAAACCAACAAGCTACCAAATTTCATGGAGAGATAAATTCATGTCTTAGAAATCTATTGCCTTAAGAATCACTTCAATTGGAGGCCGGAAGAGGGAGTTATGACCAAAAGAATCTAACATGTTCATAACCTCAATCATGCAGTAACATGTCTTGGCGCGATTGTCATAACTTTCACCAAAATGTCGGATTAATTTCGTTCTTTGACCATTGGAAAGAAGACTTCGAGATCTAAAACTTTCATGAAGACTACAAAGTCAGATTCTGTCTCCAAAATGGTCAAAAATTGTGATCTTTTTCGTGCATGTCTGTTAAACGGACATAGATCGGCCAAACTGCACCATTTCACCCGAGAATGTCCGTTAAACGGACATCTATGTCCGTTCAGTGCAAAGGGTCCTTTTTGACCTGTAAATGTCCGTTAAATGGACATCAAGTCCGTTAAACGGACATGGGGGTTCTCAAAACCCCTCCAAACCCTCTCCAAAGCTTCCTACCTCCAATCTAACATCATATACACTTATAATCTTCACAAAGTCACTTATTCCAATGTCAAAACACTTCATAACAACTCAAATAACATATTTATCTCATCAAACTCTCAATTCTTAATTCATTTGGTTCATCAAAACCACAATTCCCATAACCATAGCTGTCATACACACAAAATCCTAAGTAGCATCCCAACTTGTAACAATCAGATCTCTTCATTTCGATGGCCAAAAATTACAAGCCTTATAGAGATAGAAAGATAAGAAGATCATCTCCGACTTCAACAAAGACCATTTTTACTAGTTCTACCCACATTTTTCCAGAATTTCCCTTGAATCCTGAACACAGATCTTACCCTTATGACAAACTTGAACTTTGTCCCAATTTCACTTCATTAGCTAATACACCATCATTCTTATCCATTTAAATACTAATCCTTCTTTTCCATAAAATTTCAATTATAAGTAATGGGAAATCATATTCAAAGTCCATCAATTCAGTTGGATTACTTCTTTAAGCGTAATTAATTTCAACTACCAATAGAAGTTCATCAAATCATCACTTCACTTTATTCAAAACATCTTATGATTATCATTATAACATTCCTATCTTTCTTGTCCATATTGCCTCACTTATATATATATCAATTCATATGAAAAGTTCATTAACTCACATGGGTCGCTTCTTCAAATGTACTTAACTCCCATTTAACCTCATCCTTAATTAATCTATATTTTAACTCCACTATGATCCATACCCAATTTCGCATTCAACAGTAACAATCATCCATACACAATTTCACATTTCATTATCATCATACACAATTCCATAATTCATATCTATACACAATTCCATATTTCATTCACATCATATATAAGAGTATACAAGCTCCAATGGCATTTCCAAGCCATGTTATAATATTCCACAAATTCACAAATTACATCATTCAATTGCTTAAATGCAATTACAACTTTGTATTTACATAATCTAACTTCAAATACACAACAAAATATGTCAATTCAAATTTATGCCTCTTTCGCTCTATTTCTTGCTCAATACCTGGATTGGGGAAAGAGAGTGGAGGTGAGCTTTAAAAGTCCGTGAGTAACATACTTATAACAAATAACAAGCAAAATTTTTTCAAAAAGTCCATTATAACAAAATGCTTATTGAATCATAATCTCGTTTTTCTCAAAACTCTTGTCAAGAAATCAAAATCGCAACAACACAACTCATGCATTTTTTTCAACTTGTTCATAAGTCATTAATGCATCAAAACTTGTCACAATTCATAAACACATAATAATGGTTTAGGTAAGTCCATAAACATGACGAACTACACAATTCCATATAATGACCTTGAGTAGTCGTAAACTTGAGGGAGTCCTTGAAGGAGCTCTGTGTCATTAGCGGGTAGGCGGGATAAGCCTATTCTTGGGTCAACGTACATGTGACAGTTCTTGGATAGACTACCAAAACCCACACAACATGTATTTCAAAACTTGTTGCCCAAAATAGAACTTTTCGAAAAACTTGATTTTTCTTGACATTTTGCCATAATGGCATATTTCAAAAACATATTTATTCATGATAATGCAATATCTCACGTTTCATCAACCAAGTTCACATATCGATCACATAACAATTTCGCAAATCGTTCACAAGCAATGATGCAACAAATATGAAGCAATTTGAAATCATTTTCTTCCCTGGCTTTAAAAGGAAACATTTATGGCTCGTTAATTCT
>JANTNU010053106.1:0-18658 GCA_024752395.1 Erythroxylum havanense
CTTAACTTCAAGTTCAACCATTAAAAATAATTGATGAAAAGCCTATATTTTTATTTAAATTTATTTTACTATATTTTTATTTAAATTTATTTTTGTAAAATAAAAATAAAATATTAATCAAAATAGTCATTTTCTTAAGAAGTCGATTTCGTTTTTAACTTTAAGCAGGCATAAAGAAGTTAAATTCACGGATCTATCCAAATAAAATCATTACCACAATTCATAAGTTTTCTTATCAATATTTCAAAGGAAAATATAATGGAGGATTAATTCAATCATCTTCAGAAACGCGAGTCGCTCCAGAGCATGCAAAGTATTCAATTGACAATCTTTAGAGTTACAACAATAGCTGCTGCGGAAATAAGATACATCTGCCTTTTTTTGGGAGCGCGCGATACTGCTTGGTGTTGTACATGGAATTGTGGAGTGCTTTTCTAGTTTTTTAGTTTTTTGAAGGTACAAATGAATCTTAATTAGTGTAGATCAGACCCATATTAACGCTGTGATAGGGAAGTTCAATATAGAAGCGATATAAAGGTTAAGGTCTCTTGCAGTTGCTCATATCAATCGTAAGCATAAAGAATATCTGATAAGAGAGCTTACGTATTGAGAAAACTGTAAAAATATCTTCACCTCGTATTGAAAAACACTTTCCGTAAAGGTCTTGGGAGATTCGTGATCGTTTGGAGCTCAAAATCGGCATCAAAATCAGAGATGGAACCAAAATTAGGTATTCCGCATTATTTTCATTTTTAATTCTTTCATGTTTGATCCTGGGTACGTAATAAGGTCTGTACTATATATTACATGTGGTATCAGCGATTACGTGATCGGATTGTCGGAAATAAAGATTTTTCAATTTTTCATCTCATGTGATTTTTTTCAATTTTTGATTCGTTTTTCAATTTCTTTATGTATATAATTACGTAAAGTGGTATACATAAGACTAGTTATAAAAAACGGATAAAAAACAGACTGAACGGAGCGAAAAATGGCATCCCGGGACACCAGAAGTCTCCTCTGGTGTCAGAGGAAGAGGAGACTGTAGGCGCCCGATGCTGCTACAGTGCATGGGATAGCAGTGTACGTTTGGGGTGTGTGGAGGGAATGGAACCAGTCAAAAGGTTGTCCTCCTTAGCTAAAACAATTCAAATGAAAAAACTCTTAAGTTATTATCACTAATTTCAATTAATTCGAGCTTAGATGCATTGCCGAATGAATTTGGGATTGATTGGAAGAATGCATTACTGCCATTTCACTCCATCTCCTTTGAGCAGTAAGATTAGGAAACTTTCCTGGTTTATTTAGAGCAATAAGGTGCATTCTTGTTATGAAACTATGTATTTTTTTTCAAAAAAAATTATGATTGCTGCAATTTAGAAGTGAAAAGAATCTTTCCTCTCTGAAGTGAAACACTTTATGATACCAAACTTGACAAAGTTTTTCACCAAGCTATTTATTAACCTAAAGTTTAACAGTGGCTTAAGGTTGTTACTTTACAATTTCTTCGTATTATATTGGTCCAGAACTTGGTCAACTAGCAATGCCAATTTCAGGAAATTGTGAAGCGTTCAATTTTTTAGCATTTCATCAATCGATGGTCTTAATTGAAAACATTTCTAACACATGGATGTCATAGCTGTACACATCTCCATCTTTTGATTCTTCACCTCCATCCGTACTTGAAAAACTTTGTTCTCCTTGGATGTACCATTGAGTCTGTTAAAGGAAGTCCTTACCTGGAGCGGCATAACAAATGGTTCCTTTGAGTTCAGTTCTACTTTCACAAACATCGTTGATGGTGATGAGGAACTTGGGTAGACCAACATAACTGACATGGCCACTTTCAAATTTTTTATTGTCTCAAGATACTATAAAGAGTAATAATCCTTAGGACTTTATTAACAATTCTTGGAATTCTTTCAGAGTGACAATTCCAAGGACATTTGTTGGCAATCAGAGAATAATTGATAGAAAAATTTACTTTGGATGATAGTTTTTTAAAATATCACATACATCTCAAAAATAATTTTAGACCTACCAACATTTTATAGAAGATTATAATTTACATTTATTTAATAATCTTAAGCCTTTTTTATTTTAAGATACATTTTCACATTGTTGAAGAAGAAAGTAGTTGCATAATATTTAATACTTAATTAACATCCAGAGACCTAACTACGTAAAAAAAACATTTTTGATCAAATGTAGTTTTCTATTAATATCCCTTATATTCATTCGATCTTTAGGCGATTCAGCTAAACAAGCAATTCCAAATTCAAGTATAACTAGTAAACACTTCAGAACTTTTGGCTTCATGGATCTTAAGTTCATATTGATTTTGATTGTATTGTTATCATCTTCTATGGAGGTTACTTCTCCTGCAACTTCTGTTTCAAGAAGGACTGGATCTATTACATACTCTAGTCTTTATGGCATAGCCATGCCAATAAAAGTCTCTAAGATTCAATCCATCTTTAAACACCGTTGGTCTTTTTCTTGAAAACATTTCTAAAACTAGGATGCCATGGCTGTATACATCTCCCTCTTTTGATGCCCTACCACCCATTCCATATTCTGCAATTAATGAAACACTACACGTCTTTGCAACAAATTAGCTAATCTTCTTTTACATTCTCTAGCTAATGTGATGAATAGAAGTGATAATTGAACATTATAAGTTCTAAACCTACATTACTTCTACGATTTTGTATTATAAAGGGAAAGGATTTGGTACTTGGAGTAGCATAGCTAATTGTCCCGTTTATTCCTATAGAGCTAGTTAGGCTTTGTATTAAGTTGTTGATGGCTGAGATGATCTTTGCCACACTAAAATGACTTACATGAGCAGTCATGTCATTGTCTAGAGAATGTTGCTAGGCTTCAAATCATGATGACTTGTTGAACTTTCACATTGATCATGGAGATAAAGTAAGACATATGATACATCAATTGCAATGTTTAGCCTTGGAAGAAGGTCCAAATTCTTCATTGTGTCTCTTTAATCAAGGTCTGGATGCAACCAATTTTTCAAGCTCACATTTTCCATGTACAAATAGACTAGAGCCATAAATTCATTGCCTTTGTTATCCAAGCTGGAGCAATATGTTAGAAGCTTCATAAGATTTTTGTGTCGAATGTTCCCTAAAGTTCTACGTTTAGCAAGAAGGCTCTTTGAAGCTCCCATTTTTGGAAGGTTAAGAACTTTAACATCTATCTATATTTCTAGATAATCTAGAAACCCTCCATACACAGGGTTGAAACTACCCAATCCTATTAAATTGTTTTTAGAGAATCCACCAGTTGTTTGATGAAGATCTTTGTAAGAAACATCAAGCCATTTTCCAATAGACGTAGTTTCGAGAGGTGACTTCTTTTTGTTCTCCTCCATAAACTAGATAAGATGACAAATATCACAAAGGTTCTTACAGCTACACAAGGAATGATAATTGATAACTTGAAAGTGAGGGATTTTTTTGTTTTTTTGGTTGGAAATTTTAACAAAAGAAGTTCAAGAACACCACCATGAAGCTTCCTGATTCCGATCAATGATATTGCAATTGCATTTGTAAAGAAATGATACTGCAATTGCATTTGTAAAGAGCCATCCTATTGGAACTTTTCCTTCAAAATTATTAAAAGGAAGGTTTAGAGAACTTAAAAATTGTAGGCTTTGTAGATTTTGGAAATTTCATATGAAAAGATGAAGGAATAGAAATTTGCGTTCCTATAAAGTTTTTCATACTAGGACATTGTCCAATAGTTGTTAGAATTTCACCAAACAAACTGTATGTTAAGATATCTAATGTATTCAATTACTTTAGATTTCCCACTTTTATTGGTAGAATTCCAATTAAGGACTTCCAAGACAAGTCAAGCAATTTACTTAAGAAAGGCAAGCTCAGTATCTCATGGGTATGGTTCTGTTAAACTCATTTTCGGAAGCATTAAGTTCACCAAAAAATTGGCAATTTCCAATACTTGAAGGAAAGCTTCCTTCCAAATTATTCCCATGCAATTTTAGCTTAAATAAATGACATGAGGTTGCCTATGAAAGATCAAACCTGACTGGAAAACCTGTTCTTGTCTAAATATAATGCTTGCAAGTTGGGTAACATTCTAAGGGGAACAGAACTAATTAAATGGTTGTATTTCATACGTAAAATACTTATATTGATTAGTTTGTTTAGTCATGTAGGAATACTTCCTGTAAAATAATTGCCTCTAAGGTATAAACACTTAGTTAGAAGACAAATTAGGAAGTGAGGTTGGCAAAACACCTCTGAAGTCATTTTTTGATCTTCTTCTAGACATATTGTAGCTGAGCCTTAATCTTTGAAGATTTTTCAGATTTCCCAAGGTGATTGGAACTTGTCCAACAAATCTATTATTGCCAATACCAATTATTTCCAGTTTAGAAGCATTTACAAATGAATCCAAGATCAATCCAAAGAATCTATTTTCAACAATGCTAAAGAATTTGAGATTTGGGAGATTGAGGCCAATTTTGTATGGTATAGTCTTACGAATTCAATTATTAGTAATTGAAAAGAAAATAATAGATGCAATATTAAAAAGGGTCTAAGGAATTGTAATAGGAATACTATTGACTAAAATCTTGAGCACTGTTAAGCTTGATAATTTGCCAATTTCAGTTGGAATCCTCCCCACCAAATTGTTTTCTCCAAACAATGTGAGGTTGCCAAGTGAAGATGTTAACTTTCTTGTTAAGTTGTTTCAAGAAATGCCCACATACTTTTGCTCCACGGGAGAACCAATGCCTTCAAGGAATTTTCCAACAAGCTTGTTGAATGAAAAACCTATTATCTCTAGCTTGGTACAATGAGAAAAGTTGGTTAAAATATCTCCCCCTAAAATTTATTGCTGAGAAGAACAAAGTATCTCAACCGAAGCAAGTTGCCAACTTCCCATGGAATCTCACCTGTAAAACTATTGGTTCTTAGACCCAGAATCTTGATATGTATGACGAAATAGCTCCAACCTTCACAAAAGGAGAGATTTTTCCACCCGACCCGTTTTACATTTCCGGCAACTGGGAAATCGTTCATCGTTGGATTGGTCTCATTTTTTGTTTACAGTGTCTAGACATATTGTTCTCCATTCTAAACGGTGGAGATTTCGTTTCGAGGTCTGGAGGTTGAGTTTTTGCATCCAAAAATGGACTGGTCTCAAGGTATTTCCAAAACTGATGAGCTTCACCATATTCTGATTTTGTCTACCATTCTTTACTTGATCGGGCTGAATTTTGGTGAACATGTTCCTTACTCATTTTTCTTTGTTTTGAACGGTGAAGATTGGATTTGGACGGCTGAAACTTTTCTAGAATTTGTTAGAACAGAAGCCTTTGTTGTGATTGCTCTCTTTATGTAGTTCTCTACTTTAATTTGTGACTATATGAGATTGAACCTTTAATTTCTGGATTTTGTGGCTGTTGATCTCTATAAGATAGTATTTGTGATAGTGGATTTCATTTTCTTGGACCAAGAGAGGTCCCGTGGTTTTTTATCCTTCACACCGAAGGAGTTTTTGCCACGTTAAATAATTGTTGTATTGTGTAATTGGTTTTTGATTTGTGCATTATTAGGGCAGCTTTTGATCATTTAGTTTGTTGCCAATTTTTTCTCATTATTACTCCTAATAGATTCATTCAAGTGGGGAAAGATTTATTGATCAATCATTACGTGTGTTATACCTGCTTCCTTCCCAACAATATCCCCCTCCTGAATTGAAGCAAAGCAATCCCATCATTTTTATTCCCTGAAAAATCAACCTGATAGTATCATTGGAAGTTAGTGTATAGTAAAAGGATCACTTGCGGACAAGTTGTTAAGATAATTTATTTTTGAAATTATTTATATTTTGATA
The DNA here is from genome assembly GCA_024752395.1 of Erythroxylum havanense. NCBI lineage: Eukaryota > Viridiplantae > Streptophyta > Magnoliopsida > Malpighiales > Erythroxylaceae > Erythroxylum > Erythroxylum havanense. The sequence continues at coordinate 5,887 of JANTNU010053106.1, forward strand.
TATTTGGTATATCTCTTGTGATAAGTAAGTTGATTTGGATTATGTATATCTTTTGTGATAAGGAAGTTAACTTGGTATAAAATTCCACTATCTTGAATTATGTTGTATTTTTAAAGTTAAGATAGTGTGGAAGGAATGAATCCTACATGAAATAGAATCCTAAAGAAGATAAGACTTATTGGCGATAAATATGTTTTATTGGAGATAAACGTATAAACATGCACAAGATTTATTGATTATTGGCAGCTACGTTTTTGTATATTTGTATGGAAAAATAGGCAACCTATTTATCAATTTTCGCAATTGCATTTCTTTATGTTTTGTAAACAATTGCACAATCTATCTACTAATTTTTGCAGCTGCATTTTTAGGCACTTTAATGAAAATTATATATTCTATCTATTCATTTATGTTGTTGCATTTTGGAAGGTTTTGTAGAGATAACATATAAGTTTGGCAGCAGACTTTTGTTTGTATAAGGAGTCTATCGAGTGAAAAATATACAGTCCATCCATCTATAATTGTAGTTGTGTTTTATGTACTTCTATCATCAATTACATGTTCCATTGAGGATTTGTGTGGCTACTGTGCATGAGCTTCTCTGGTGATCAACCTATAAAGTTTACAACAAATTTGTGTTAGACAGCTTCCCAAGATTATGGTCTAATGTAGCTGGACATATAGGGAGAGTTCTGTGACTCAAGTATTCTTTTGTTTATGTTATTCTTGATTTAATTACTTGAGCTTTATTTTTATTTTTATCTTTATCTTCATTCGTTATTTCAAAATCCTCTATAGAGGTTAGTATAAGGTAGTCATGCTATTGGTTTTAAAATAACTTTCAAGGGTGTGAGTACTAGTAGACAACGTCAGGGAATTAGTGCTGTTGGCTCTGTAATAATCTTGTCTGAGACTATTGTACTTTGGTGAAAGTTGATTAATTTGGGTAAGGGCCTTGCAGAAACAGGTAGCTGAATTGCATTAATTTGTGTGTTAATTTATTTGATACACATTAATTTTTCTGCTTGTGATTAAATTCTAGAAAATTTGCAATTGCTAATCTAGTTACTTTCTTATAAACAACAGTCAGTTTCATCTTGAAGCAATTGTAGTAGAACATAAATCTTGCGGAACTTCAACCTTGGGTATTTCAATTGATATCAAAGCTTGGTTCACCTAATCAAAACTTGGTGTGCCAAGTTGGTGTGGATCAGTGTTTCGCACTCATGGCTACTAAAGGAGGAACATCAATTACAAAACCATCGCTACTAGATGATTCTGCCTATCCTACTTGGAATTGAGAATGAAAGTTCATCCAAACATAGGGGACTAAAGCATGGACTTCTATGTTGAATGACTTGACTCATCCTATGGAAACTAATGAAAAGAATGAAGTGGTACGTAAAGATCCATCTGAATGGACAAAGATTAAAAAAGAGAGAACGCTTGGTAACTCTCAAGTAATTCATGCAATTTTTAGTGTTGTAGTTAAAGGATGTTTCAGTATGATATAGACTTGTGAATTAGCAAAAGAAGCTTGAGATACATTACAAACAATACATGAGGGATCAAAATCAATGATATCATCAAAACATCAAATGTTGGCCACTAGATTTGAAGAGCCTAAAATGGAGGAAAGTGAAACTATTGGAGAGTTTCATGAACAACTGTGTGGTATTGCCAATCAAACACATCAACTTAGAAAGAAGTATTCAAATATGAAACTTGTGAAGAAAACTTTGAGATCATTGCCTTTTAGATTCATACAGAAGATTGTAGCTATTAAAAAAGCTCATGATATTAATGAGTTATCTTGGGATAAGGTAATTAGAATTCTCACAAACCTTGAGATGAACCTGTTAGGAGGTAAGCGTAAGAAGAACAAAGGATTGGCGCTGCAAGCCAAAGTTGCTAAATCTGTGAATGATTCTGAAGACTACTCTAATGAAAATGATGATCTGGTGGTGGTAACAAGAAATTTCAATAAGTGGATGAAGAAAAAAGATAGATCTTAGTTGAGGAAGAATGGTGGGAGTTCATCCAACTATAACTTCAAACAGTAAACAAAAACTTTAAAAGATGAAAAGAAAACAAAGAAGATACAATGTTTATGAGTATCAAGGTTTTGAGTATATGCAAGTGGAATGTGCTAACACTCTTAAAAGTAGAAAAGGGAAGTCTCACACTAGCACTTAGAGTGAATTTTTTTTTGAAAATGAGTATCGTAGCAAAAAAGAAATTATAAGTCATCATGTTGTGATCGTTGTTTTATATAAAAAAAGTCAAGTTGATTGCTTAGTAGTAACCAGTAAAGAAACTGAAGATGAAGATTCAAATGTTTCAGTATCAATCTCCAATTCTGATAATGACAGCGATGATAGTGACTCAGAATTCAATAAGAAAGATATTAGTAAGGCCTATAAATTAATGTATAGTAAATGCGTGAAGACGAGTAAACAAAATGAGAAGTTAAAGAGGGAGAATTCTACCATGAAAGATGTTATTCAAGATCTGGAGATAAAGTTATTGTTATCAAAAGATGAACTTGATGAAACCAATATAAAGCTGATCAATACAAAGAAAGGAATAAGAATGCTGAATGATAGTATTGAGAAGCTAGATTAGATTGCTAGAAATTGGCAAAAACAAAGGGAATTTTCAAGGTGTTGGATACAAGGTGAATGTTCTTAGGTGAATAATGAGCAAAATGGTGAAGTTATGTTGGTTAAAGAAGCAAGATCAAGTAAGCAAGAAGAATTTTAAAAAAGATGTAGAAAGTTCATGCCTATATGTCACTTTTGTGGTGTAAAAGGTCACATAAGGCCAAATTGGTACAAGTTGTAAATGCTATTCCATAATGCTCAAAATAGAAAATCCAGACATTCTTTAAAGAATTTTCAACAGCAGAGGCTATTAAATCATACTTGGGTTAGAAACAATCGACCCGAAGTACTTTGTGTCTTAAATCCATGTGAGCCACTTCTCACAATATAGATGGTACTTTGACAGTGGGTGTTAAAGGCATATGATAGGCGAAAGAAGCTATTTGATAAATTATCAAAGTTGTATGGGTAGTCATGTTACATTCAGTGATAGGAAGAAAGCAACAGGGATTGGTAAAGGAACTCTTTGCGTGGATCGATTGCCTCATTTTGAAAATTTGCTTCATGTGGATAGTTTAAAAGCTAATTTGGTGAATATTGGTTAGCTTTGTGATGATGGATGATTGGTCAAGTTTACCAGTGATGAATGCAAGGTGTTAAACCAACAAGGAGATTGTAAGCGGAAGAAGATCGGTGGATAATTACTACATGTTGGAAGATTATAAATTTCCTCAAGGTATTTTAATTGTCAAGTGTGATAATAAGAGCATCATAGATCTATCCAAAAACTAAGTTCAACATTTAAGAACTAAACATATATGAAACCTCTTGACTTCATCATGTTTTAATCTCTTTTTGGGGCACTGAGACTATGTGCTTTACAACTTTGAAGCTTACTGAAGTAAGTAAGTGAAAAAAAATGTGTTGGATGATAATGCTTTATACTTTCATATCGTTTATGTGAAGAGGAGATTCATTAAATTTGATCATATTTCGTTGAATGCATTTTTAGGGTGGTTTGTGAATTTAATTAGGGAGTAGTCTATAAGGATGGATTTCAAGTTAGTAATGACACGTTGATTCTTACGCCTCTTTATTTGTTAAGATTGATCACATTGAAGGTATTTTTTATTCAAAAACAACGAGTTCTTCGTTACAGTTCTCCAAATGATTCTTAGCTTCTTTTGGCATTGAATTGTCCTAAAGGGGGATGATTGTGGTTTTATCTTTTATTATGATCATTTATTTTAGGGGGATTTTTCATTTCTCTTGTTTAGGGGGAGATTTTAATGTAACAAATAATGCAAAAAAGGAGAAGATTATTAAGATATTCTATGCGGAAGATTTATTGGAGATTTATTGATTTTTGACAGTTGTGTTTTTGTATATTTGTGTGGAAAAATAAGCACCTATTGATCAATTTTTACGGTTGCGTTTCTTTGTGTTTTCATGAACAATTACACAATCTATCTGTTGATTTTTGCAACTGCATTTTTGGGCACTTCAATGAAAATTATATGTTTTATCTATTGATTTATTTTGCTACATTTTGGGAGGGTATTGCAGGGACAACATATAAGTTTGATAGCAGACTTTTGTATGTATAAGGAGTCTATCAGGTGAAAAATATGCAGTTCATCCATCTATAATTGTAGTTGTGTTTTATGTGCTTGTATGATCAATTACATGTTCCATTCAGGATTTGTGTGGCATGATGAGTGAGCTTCTCTGGTGATCAACCTACAAAGTTTACAACACATTATTGTTAGATGACTCCCCAAGATTATGGTTTAATGCGACTGCACACATTGGGGAGTGTTTTATGACTTAAGTGTTTTTTTGTTTATGTTATTCTTAATATAATCACTTAAGATTTATTTTTATCTTTGTCTTCACTTGTTGTTGTTTCACATCAAGCACCTATGATTCATCTCTAACTATTATCTTAATTTCAAGTTTTATGACCCAAATCCAAATATTTTAAAGTTTTAAAATCATTTTATATATTTTATTCTTATTATTTATACTCATAAACCTCAAATTATATATTCCCTTCTTTAAGATATTTTAAAACTCGTACCCAAAATTATTTCAATTGAAGCTTTCTAAAATTTTAAACTATTTAGACGGATGGAGGGTTATGTATAACACTTTCTCTATTTTGTAATTGATTCTTGAATTTTCATTTTCAGGTTTAAGATTTGGTAGTTTCTTTTTTAATTTTTTTTAATCTTCTCTTTAATTGTATAGGTGGTAAGTCCAAATTTTTGTCTTACACCATCCTTCTTTTTAAAACGTGCAGAAAATATCATTAGCATTTTATATATAACTATTAATTCATAATTAAATATGATGTTCCTTTTATATAAAAGACAAATGTTTCCTCCAAAAAAGAAATTAATAAAAATTAATATGATTTCAAAGCAAACTTAGTTTTAAATTAGGTTTTTCCATATAAATAAACATTTATTCTTAAATGTTGGAGATTGTGTTTGTATACTTGTCACGCACATTGGACATAGGAATTAAACGAATATCAAGAGATGATTGAAGAGACACATTAAAAAGAGGAAAGAGGAAAAAAAAAAAAAAGGCCATCACGACTTCTAATATTTAATTTTGGATAAATTGGTGAAGAATTTAATTCAAGATACTCAATGGAATTGAGGTTTTATCAAATTATTAATTCTTAGGGTTAGGTTGTGTGGAATCGTATATATCTTGCATATTTTTTGTACATATAAAAATTAATAATTGTATGAACTATAATTTCGGGTATCAGAGAATACTTACAAACAATTCAAAATTAAATTATGGATGTATCCTTGTAGATGGTACCTCATACGCAAATGAAGTGAGTTATATGATTGAATCTTGATATCGCATGATTTGAAATCCTACAAAGGCAACCAATATACATATATGTATGCAACATGTGGCGAGGAGTCGAATAGAATGAATGTGAAGATTAATTTCTTAAATTGTTTTCTAACTTGCCAGCATCGAGAATGGTAGTATAGAGAACGTAAAGGTAGGAAATTTTTAGCCTCTCAGCCTGTGGAAGACGAAGAGAAGTCATTGTCAAACAGCTGACCGGACGCCTCATATGAAAGTTTCCAAGATGATTGATCAGTCAAAAGTCTGAAGGACTCCGTTTGCAGATTTTTGTGTGAACCTTTTTTTGAAAATTAAAAGAAATTATATTAACAAAGAACAAACTTGTACATGATCCTCACCAAGGATCCTACAGTCAAAAACTACTCTCCACTACACAAAAATACAGTAATTACAACAAAAGATTTAAATTAACCATAGCGATATGAGTTCATGGTTGTTGAGATCATGTTTACTGTTAACTAAGATAGTCTCTCTAATGAGCTTGACAATTATCTAGGCCAGTTCAGATTTGTGCTGCTCCATATTATTATAGATTCTCCTGTTTCTTTCTCTCCAAATATAATAGATAACCACCTGGAAAGAAGTCTTGATTAGTAGTCCATCCTTGTAACTAGGTTTAGCATACCGAATGATAGATTCCAACACATCATCCCATACAAACGAGAACTTTAGGAGATGAATCAAATTCAAAATTCTGCTCCATATCGTTTGCTAACTACATTTATAGAAAAAATGATTTCTCGTCTCATTCACATGTTTACATAAGACACATAAGGGATCATAAGACCCAAACCAATAGTTTTGAGTTCTTAATCTGTTTTTGATCACCAACCATGAAAAAATGGCAACTTTGGGGCACAAAACCTGCTTCTACACTATATCTACCCATGGGATTGATTCTCATGGCTCAACAAGTAAATTATCAGTAGATCTATCATTGAACATTCCACTGGAATGTAAAGTCCATATCAACTTATCCTTCCTACTTACATTTGGCATCTCCGGTAAGTAATTCTCCAGTGTATGAAAATGACGTAGAGTATGAAGTCTATCCCAATCCTGTTTAAGCCATGCAATCGTAGCCTCCTTAGGGATCCTATTCTGTAACACCTGTCAATCCTCACGCAACCACAAAGGCCTGAAATCTGACCAATTATCATACCACATCCAAACATTATCTCCATCCCCTAACCTATTCTTCAAGCAAGGATCAACCAGTTCCCTAAGATTCAACATACCCTTAAAAATCCACGAATAACAACGGTTACACTGTAACTACTAAGAAATTTGAGTTTAAAGGTAGAAAATCTGCACCCATTTTACCCACAAGGCTTCCTTATCCACAAATAATCTCCAAATCCTCCTAAAAAGCATAACCGATTACATTTGAGGAATATAAATGACACTCAAACCCCCAATACTTCTTAGGAAGGATAATTTCACTCTATTTCACTTTGTACTTAGAAATGGAAGAAGACAACAAAATGGACATTGCAATGACACAACTAGATCATGATCTACCCATATGGAAACAAGAGAATCATGGTCTACTTTGGTCTGATCTGGTCTGGTGTGACTAGAGTGAGTGAAGCTAATATGGTGGACTCATGGTGGTCCATCAAATTGTATCATCTGTCCATTTCAATCTTGTTGGCTGGGGCACATAGTTTAATCGCTTTATACATACAAATAGACTTGCAATTCATTAGTTACCAAGCAGTGCACATTCATATCATTTTATGGCTTTTCATTTATCTTCTAATTTCTTGTCCTATGTTTGGTAGTTTCAGAAGGTACAAACCGTGATCTTGCAAGAAAGTAATGACTATCTACTTTCATGCTCAAAGTGAAACTACAAAATATGAAAATTAGCTAAACTTAATAGAAGTTTTTTTTATATAAAAGTGGAGAGTTCAACTATTATGCTTTAGATACATAATGAATAAATCACTAGATATATATACTTTTTTTAACAAATTAATAATTCAAATATATAATAAATTAAATATAATTGGTATTTATAAGATCATCGTATCTACGCTCTCGATCCATCATCATTCAAATCATTAATGAGAATTATTCTCTCAACTACAACTTAAATCTATAATGTTTAAGTTAGTAAACACATAAGAACTTAAGTTTTACCAATTAAATCAACCATTTGAGAGGAGTTTAAAAGAGTCTTTATCAGTGTGTACTTGCAAGTTTTTTAATTAAATGTATGTCTTAGGATATATATTCTTTTATTTAGTTTTGACATTTTAATTGGACATCTAGGATATAATTATCATGTTAATATTGGAATTATTATATAGGTAGACATGTGAGTAATTGGATAGGTGTTGTTGAAGTGGTGGTGTTGAAGTGGAACTCTCATTGGTTGCATGGTATAATTGGGACTCTTGTTATGTGAGGGATTTGTGCATAACTTCAATCTACAGTAGAAGTTAATCTCTTTGGTGCATATGCAGTATTGAATTAATATGAGAGTGTGTGTGGCATAGGTGAGGTATGCATCAATTGGCTATTATGTGGTCAAAGTGGACTCTCTTTACTTGATTGAGTTGGTTTCATACACGTCTATCAGGAGTAGCTGTTGTGAATCCCTACAGTGTGTGTTGCCCATATCTTTGATCTAGAGTAGAAGTCTATTGCTAACGGATGTGTGTAAAAAATTGATACGACATGCATATGTCATAGCAGGTGTATACGTTAGGTGTCTATAAACAAATATACTGCTTGTGATGCATGTTATGTATACAGCTAAATAATGTGTCCTTTGTGTGAGCCATAATGGAATTGATTTGTAAGCAAGGGTTGGTTAGCACATGTTCATGTCACAGGCGTTATTCCTAATTTGAGTGAACTGAAGTAAATCTATGTGATTTTGATGTGCCGTTGATGTGGGTGTGATTTGATGACACAGTGAATATCATGTACGGTGAATTGAATATTGGTTATTAATTTAAGAAACACTGTGATTTGTTTTGTGAAGAAAGAATCAGCTATGGTAAAGACTTTCAGCTGGATTATTTCGAGAAGATAAATCCATAAGGAATTCTTTCTTTTGTCTCTTGTCGTTCAGTGCTTAGTTGATTAAATACTTGAGTTATTTTTATTAATTATTGTTTGGGTGAAAGTAGTTAGAAAAATCCTCTAATGAGGTTAACATGAGTCGGTCGTGTTATCAAGTGCGAAAATCTTTCACAAAAAGTGAGGTTAAGAGATAGTTGCAAGGATTGAGCGGTGTTGCTCTAGGGTGATCTTGTGCAAATCTATTGTACTTCAGTGGAAGTTATTAATATGGGTGAGGGCCAGTAGGCATAGCTAAAGTATGCCGAACTGCATTACCAAATTTTTGGTATTCTTATTACTTCATTTTTGCTTGGTTCTATTTTGTTTGTGCCTAAGAAGTTTACGAAACAATTAACACTTTTAGTGTTTCAACACATTAGTGACTCTCCAGATTCCGATGACTCTTCAACGTTCGGTGGTTCTCCAGTCGTCTACCTACATACCAGTCTTCTTCTTCGGCATTCTCTATCATAGCTAGCTCTTTAGATTCGACCTTAGCTTTAGTGTCATTTTTTTTTCTTTGTGGGTGTCAATTGAGAGTTGATTTCAAGACATCCTTTCACTGCGGCGATGCTTTTCATCCTCATGGATGTTGGTTCATCATGCTCTTCTTCCACTACATCAGAGACTTCCTCTCAATGGTTGTTGGTTTATCGTGAATCTTTTTCACCATTCTCAATGCAACAACGTCTCCCATCACATAGACCCAACACTAGTTCATCTTGTTTCACCGTAAAATAAGATCCATTTTGGTACTGTTGTCTTTCTCTTCAGATTGTTGAATGATTGTAGTTGATTGACTGATTGTGGTTGGAAGCTCCTAATTTGTTAGACCTGGACCGATTGAAGTTAGAGCCTACCGGCTTGCGGATTTATTTGTGATTGATTGTGGTTGCATTCTAATTGTTTGTGGTTGATTTCTGATTGATTGTGGTTGATTTCTGATTGGTTGCGGTCAATCATTATGGGAAAGAACAAGGAGAAGGTTGTATCTTTAGTTTCTAATAAACGAACAACCACTCCAACACGATGCTCAAGTCACCTACTATTGAATCCATCATCCGATAGAAGTTTCACTGGGACTAGGTCTTCTTCAGCAGCTCTAATTGATAATCCTAACAACCTCTCTGTTTAAAATAAAGATGATCCACTTTATGATGTAACACGAGCTATTTTATCTATGGTTGAAGAATCTGATTCTGACACAGCTCCCGTAGCATCTGCTCCATCACCGACACCTCCTATGGCTCCTCCAAAACGAGCAAAGATGCGACATCAAAAAACTGTTCGCCCAACTCACCATTATTCTTCTATCTGACTAAGTGGATGATGTTGTTTATTTCAAATTTCACACTCCCGAAGCAAAACAGAAATGGAGTACCCTCAAGGATGTTGGGTTTGTTTTTGATCGACCAATCAACTTGGATGATTTTCAGCAACATGAATTGCATACTTTACTATCGGAGCGAACTTTGTTGGAAACTTCTCTTCTCCCAAAGCACTATGACTTGAATCTGGTAAAGGAATTTTATTGCAACTTAACTTGTAATATTCTGAATATGGATGATGTGTCTTATAGAGTTGTATATGTGCAGGGTCGGGTAATTCGTTTTGGCGCTACTCATTTAAATTTGTTTATGGGCTTTGATAACTTGATTGGTGATCTTTTGTATGATGATGAGTGGACTGTGTCTAATGACTTGATTGCTACGATTTTAACAGGGGGTAAATTGATAGCATAGCCATCTAGTTCTGTTCTTCGCTCATCCATGCTCACCCAAAAATACTTTGTGCTATTTAAATTGATTATGGCAAACTGGATGCCAAGCATGCATGTTGTGACTGTCCATCTAGCACAGGTCAAGTTACTTTATGCGATTGGTCTAGGCGTGAGACTCAATCTTAGTTATCTCATTATTGAGGCAATACTAGCTATTGTATAATATCTCGTTACCGATGTGAGGGGCATATCGGTAATTTGGATGGATTGAGCAGTGAGTGCATTCATAATTGAATTGCACGTATAATTTGTCTCTGCATCAGTGATAAATGAGTTAATTGCACATGCATATATAGTGACATGCATTCATGATTGTTCCAGCATTTAATTGTGATTGTGAGTGGAATTGTGAATTTTGAGCTAAAGTGTTAGATATGATTAGTGGGTTTGAAAAATTAGAGTTGAGTGAGAATTTATTTATGGAGAATTTGAGATAAATGAGTTAGATGTGATTTAAAGAGAATTGAGGGATAAATTGAGTTATTAAGAAATTAAGAAAAAATCGAAGTGAATAGTTAATTGGGTTAGATTGTGATTTGATTGAGAATTTAAGAGAAATTGAGTTATATAGTGAGTTAGAGTGAGAAATTGAATTTAAGAGTTGGAAATTGAGAATTGAGTATGAGATCGAGTGTTTTATATTTTTGAGAAATTATAGGAATTTTTCCGAAATTTTTAGAATTATAAGTTCGGACCGTGAAAATGGCCTAGGGACTGATTTTAGATTTCCGGTTCCTAAAGTGAGTGGTAAATGGCTTGGAAAATTTGGAGTGATGAGTTTAAGAATTTTTTGATGAGTCATTGAAATATGAGATTGAAATTAAGTGAAATTGAAGACTTGTAGATTTTGAGTCTCAGTTGAAATCAACCCTTGTATATATATATATGGTTTTGAAGTTAGAAGAAAAACATTTCTTCTTCCTTCTCTTCTCCCCGTCGACTGTGTGATTCGCTTTCCTTGGAGATTTCGTTTGTTCCTTTCATTGTGGTTAAAGAGTTGCTAGAGATCTTGGAGAAGTCGATGGCTGGCTTGGATTGAGGGGTTTCATGGTTCCTAGAGCTTGAGAGGTTTTCGGAAGACTTCTAAGGTTACCGTCGATTCAGTGATTTGGTAAGTCTCATTGTGTTTAATGTTGTATTTATGGTTGTTTATAGCATTTATGGCATTTAATGTGTTAGATAGAGTAGTTGAATGAGTTTAAATGGTGGTTGAGAGTGTATTAATAGCGGAAATGACAATCGGAGAAGACGAATCAGTTCGCACGTCGCGACGAGCACATAGGCGTGAGGGCTTCGTCGCGACGAATAAATTAATTTATTCGTCTCAACGAGCTCAGTTGGGTGCCGCGATGAGCGTGAAAATTGCCTGGACGTCGCGACGAGCCAAGTGAGTCGTCGCGGCGAGTGAATGAGTTTTACGCCGCGACGAGTTACTCGTGGACGCCGCGGCGAACAACCCAGACGTCGCGACGAAGAGACATACGTCGCGGCGAAGGGCGAAAATTTCTGAAGTGAAATGGTTTAGTCTTTTGAGCATATTTTTTTATGTAGACCTTCAATTGAGATGAACCTTGATTCGATATGAACTAGAGAAAGAGGTCTACTGGTGTGGTATCGATTGAGAGTTGAACTTTGATTTGAGGGATTGTAATTTATCGAAAGTGAGTTAATTTCAGCTTCAAGTGAGACTTAAGAGTTATGTTTTAACTAATTTGAGTTTGAATTGGAGAATTATGAAATCGATGGGTATTATTGACTCAGTGAATAGTGAATTCTGATTGTGAAGCGAGAGATAGCGGATTTGGATAGAGCGCTGGAAAATCATGATCATGCATCATACAATTTTGAATTGATACATGTGCATTAGTGAGTTAAATTGATTGAGCATATAGTGATGAGGATTCGTTTGTATTGTTATAGAGGCATCGTTGGATCGACAGTCCACGGATATTACTGGGACTTCTAGGCAGTAGCTCGGAAGTTACAGGTGAGTAACCTAGTTGGTCCCTCGATCTTTATGTGATAATATGTGCTGTGAATGTGTAAATTAATTGTCAAAGTGAGTGATGTGAATGTGATTTGAATGAGCTAAATGCGATAAATGTTAGGGATTGTGCCAGTGTAAATGTTTATAGCTGTGAGATAAATGTGATGAGATTATGAGTGAATAAATGTTCTAAGTGCGATAAGTGTAGTTGAATGAGATACATGTGATCGACTGTGCAAGTGTTAGTGCATGCTTAGCATGAACAAAAGCGGTAATTAATAGTTGTGACTAGAGCAATTAGTGATCAGAGCTTTAAGCTCGATATCAGTGAACGAGCCTAAGGCCGAAAGGGAATAGTGCATACCCAGAGGGCTCTCCTATCCCTAAAGTGAGCGGGCAGTAGTGCATACCCTGAGGGCTCTCCTACTT
>JANTNU010053194.1:0-34023 GCA_024752395.1 Erythroxylum havanense
AGCTCCAAAACGGTCGGAAAGCCAAAGGTCGCAAATCTCTTCTTCTCCTCTTCTCTTCTCCCCCGACGGCGTCTCCTCTCTCTTCTTCTTCTCGTTTCTTTCTTTCTTTTCCTCTTCTCTTTCGTTCTTCTTTTAACCTAGGTGGGACAATGACCAACTTACCCCTCTTAGATAACCCCAAATCCACTCCAACATACGTAACTGCCCAAAATACCCTGATAAACTTTTACCCACGTTAATCCTTTAATTCCTTATTTAACCATAATTAAACCTTAATTCCACATTAATACCCCCAATTAACTCAAATTAAAACATAATCACATAATTACCACAAGTCATGCTTAATGACATCATAAAAATAATTCGGGGCCTAACAAGAAGTCTGTTAAGTAATTTAAAGAATAACAAATAATTTGTAACCGCCCTATGATATCAACTGTCATAAGGTATATGTTGATGTTAGATTTTAACACTAAATTCCACTATGCTTGCAACTTAGTTCACCAACAAAGTTCTCAATATATATATATATATATTTTTGTATACAAGGGAAATACAAAAAGTAGCTATCCGATAGCTCGACGATACTGGGTGTCTTGACTGTCCCAAAGGAGGGACGACAAAAGGGACACTAGAGGTTTCGGTAGAAAACGTAGCCCTGAGCCAGTACGAAAGGCAAGGGTGGCCAAGTAGTCCGCACATTGGTTCCCTTCCCGTGACACGTGCTGGAGGTGGAGGACCCAATCACGTTGTAAAAAATCCCAGATACCTGTCAACAAAGAAAAATGGTCAGTAAGATCAGGCCGGGAAGAAGAAAGGAGATTAATCACTTCGAGGGAATCCAGTTCAATAAGGACGCGACGGTACCCCCTGGCCTAAGCCAGAGAGAGACCCGAGTGGAGGCCCCAGAGTTCAACAATGTGCAGAGATCAATATAATTTTGTTGAACATATTTTCGGTGCTACTTTTCTTAATGTTTTATTGACATAATATAAAAGAGAAAGACATATGTAATAACAATGAGGGCTTGATTAATGCTTAAAAGAGAAAATAATTTGTGGTGAGGGCTTATATGATCTATCATAAGCCCTGCATCATTTGCGTATTTATATGAAATAGAGCGAAAGTCATAAGGTAATTGTACACTAATTGCCTTTAGATATCTCTGCATCCATACAAAAGTGATACAACATTTATGTCTGTCCAAACAATGTAATTGTCTTAGTCCATCATAGAGCTGAGGTAATTCTGGACATATTCAAGCTTAGTTTGAAGTCCAAAAAAGGAGATCAAAACTGGGTTAAATCAGGCCGAACATATCCATGTTGGGTTGAACTAAGCGATGATGAGGCCAAAATGCCAATGTGTCATCCCTCATCGAGATATCAGGACTGTTTTTGGGTAAACCACCTTCATACCATAGTTTAAGGATGAATTTTGATGCCAATATCATCTGGAAACACTAAAAGGGCCCGCCATATTCTTCTTATTCGCTCGCCATGTAAGGACTAACAGAAGCAGTTGGATGCGGCAAGAAAGTGAATCCACGTATCCAATGCATTTAACGTAAACAATTTCAGGTTTGTTTACTAGAAATCCGTCGTCCTGATTAATTTTCAAATTCCTACTTGCATCTTTCAGATCGTTTGCGACTTGAAAATCCAAATGATCAGTTATACACCCTGAGAGCAGATTGTCTTCTACAAAGTACACATTACTTGATAGAACGTTCGGACTAAAACCTACTCATTGTCGGCATTCCAAGATTCAGATTCAGATTCAGCCAGCCTAAGGCTTAAGAAATGGAAAATGCCTCATGGTGAGATTTGAATTTTGGGTGCAATTGCTGCAGTCATTTCTTTCTATGCATAACGTACATCCATCCACTTTCTGCATATAATCGAAATTTAATTTAGAGCCATTGTGTTTCTCATGCTGCTGGAAAAGTATTATTTAAGCCTTATGCGAGTGAGGATTTAAAGCTTAATCACAAATTCAAATTCTCGTATACTGTAACTTTTGGAAGCCAATCCTTGAAAATATGATGAGCTTTGTAGCACCCTTTGGAGTCATCTCCTTCACATGAAGAATAACAAGATTATTTCATTATCCATTGGTTTGAAAATGAATAGCATCACATAGCAGACAACAAAATTGTTCGGTGCTTTCCTCCATTTTTCCTGTATCTGCTAGGCACTTCCACCATTTCCCTCAGAGAATGTGAGAAAGCTAAAACTTCAACTTCTGATTCTTTCAAATAGGAAATGAACCAATAGAGAAATTATGACAAATATGGCATTGTTAAAGACCTATTTTTGATGGGAATTCTATAGCTACAATGTGCAGGATATCTGCTCCTATGAGCCTATTTCATACTTTTAAGCAACTCTAGAAACTTGTGTTAAGATTTACAAATCACACAGATTATCAAGGCTTGAAGAGCTCATTTATTGTTTTCTTGAAGAGTTACATACTTATTGTCAAGTAACACCTCAGCATAGGAGACCTCTTTCTAGATGTTCAATCTGCAGGCATAACAACTGCTTTGAAGTTAACTTCCTGAGAAATTACTATTCCCAACTTAAGAATTATTGTCCAACATTCTTCAAATGGTTGATTTATGTCGCAGTCATCAGTTCAAGATATTCTTGTCAGAATTCAGATGCATAGATGATATACTTTTGTTTATACGAAATAATCATTGAGATTCACTTAATCATGCTCTTCTATATGCAGGTAAGTCATCAAATTCAATCATAAATATTGTTGGCAGCCATATATGCAAAACGGAAATTTTTAAAAGCATAAGAAAACTAATCTGTCTTCATTTTCAAATTTTCATAGCACTTAGTTAATGTACGTAGGGCATACGACCAAGACCAGAGTCTGACTCATCCATTTAAACTTTTGGACTAATGTCTTGACAATTATATAAAGATGAAGAAGAGAAATGGAATTTTGTATTGAAATTCTCTACATTTTTACTGGAATTTGACATCAATCTTGTTTGATTCTATGTTCATAACTATTGGTTCAATACAAGAGCCTGGATCCAAGTATTAGAATAATACACAAAATGTTTCCTTTTTACATATATTGTCTGCAACAATGACTTCATATTGTGTATACAATGGACTAGAAACATAAAAAATCCAGCTCATAGTTGACATTTCTTACAGCCTGCAGACCTTGTCAAAAGAGAAATCCCATTTCCTTATTGCATTTGTTATTTTGCAGCTTTGAGAGCAACGACTCTTTACTTATAAACTTCCAATGGAGTGATATCTTGTAATCTTCACTCTCATGACTATCTATACCATCAAAAGATAAGATTCTGTTTTTCAAGTCATTTCTATGTGTGTTCCAGAGCAAAGGAAAGAGATGGCTGAACAGAACCATGTGCCTTCAAGCTCTGTTCAATACTGTACTGCCCGGATCATGTCACCAGAAATTGTGGAGTTAGGAGAGGATAGCAAGAGTTTTAATAATAGTAGAGACAGGAGTTTCAATGATATTTATGTTGCTGTGGGAAAAGATGATTTGGAAGTCTTGAAATGGGCTCTGCATCATGCTGTTACTCCTGGAGCTAGAGTCTTCCTCATTCATGTTTTTCCTCCTCTAAACTCTATTCCAACGCCAGGTAACGACATGATTTATTCTTCCCTTCACAATTTTGCAGGTTAACAGTCAAGTTCAATTGGATTCGTTACAAGACGGATGTTTAAACATGATATCTATGTTAATATTTTTAAAAGTATATCAAAGTTGAGGGAGATCACATATTGCAGAAGTAGACATGATTTCTATGCATCATCCAATGGCCTGAAGCCTGATGCGACGTCCACTAATATTTTGAAAGTTTTGACAATTTGGAAACATAATTAGCGAAGTGATTACGGACCATTTCTATGATTGTCTGAAATCAAAAGATTAAAATAACAGAACCATCATCTAATACTCTCTCCAAATCATTGATCAATTAGGACTGTTTTGAGTATAGCTCTAGGTTGAGATGAGGTCTGGACTATCTGGCTAGGCCAATTAGACTAAACAATGGATGAGAAGTAAAAAAAGGGGACAAGCTAATACAGTAATTAATTGAGGTTCAGTTCTGCAAAAATTCATCATATATATCTATCCTTTTTGATAATATGAATTTATGTTGTCACTGTTCTTCTGACCTCATAGTCCCTAGCATTGCCTAAAATCACAAATTATGCAGGCTTTGTGGTATTAAAGTTTCCATTGTTTTACTTAATGTTTGATTAAAGTTGGAAGAATATCGAGTAGTCAACTGAGCAAAGAACAAATCCGAGGCTACGTAAATGAAGAGAGCAATAAAAGAAGGAGCCTCCTGCAGAAATACATACGTTTATGTAACGATTCCAAGGTCCTGACTCCTGATAACTTTGCCAAGTACACACAACACAACATTGGTAAAAAAAAAAGCGACTTACAATCACTCACTCGTAACTCATGATCATAGGTGACGGTGGATACGATGCTTATTGAGAGTAAGGACGCAGCACAAGCTATCCTAGATCTGATTCCTGTTCTTAACATTACTAGCCTGGTGATGGGAACTAAGCGACCACCTCATGCAAGGTAAAACCTGTCTTGTACTGAACAAGAAACATTTGACCATGTCCAGTTTAAGATGAGCAAGGGTTCATACTGGTTGTGTCAGGGTTCTGAGAAAAAGAGCCGGAAAGGGAAAATTTGTTGAGAAAAAGGCTCCGGACTACTGTGAAGTTAGTATTGTGCATGATGGGAAAAAGGTTTTGGATGATCCAGTAACAAAGAAATCCCGATGGCAAAGACCAGACTTTGTTGGACGCTTCTCGGAACAGAAGATGTTGGCATGTGCATGTTTTCCAGGCAAGTCTGGTTCCTATTTCTTGTCAAACATGTACATACACATACATTCCTTGCATAAAACAAAAGAAAGAAAGCCAACAATGATGCGTTTCTCTCATCTTATCCAGGTTGTGGGACTAAGCCCAGGCAGGAATTCTTAAAAGCGTAGAGAATGGACACAATGGCATACCCAACGCAAGTTAGGACAGTTAAGAGATACAAATAATGTGTTCTACTCTCCTCTGTACTTTGATTTCTTTTTTCTTTTACTTTTGACTGAATCTTGTTTGTAAGTTAACTAAGCCGTTTGTCCCTCCACATATGTTTGCAAAAGAGTTTCATTGATCGTAGTCATTTATCAACATTTAAAAAAAAAAAAACTTACTAGGAGGATTTCAAGAAGGCATCTTTAAGCCAACCATTCTAAGATTAAGCCAACCATTCTAAGATTAATCTCCGTTCGTACCGAGTTAGTTCGTAAGAGGTAAAGTGTTGACCAAATAAATTTTTCCATTATCAGGATTCGAACTCAAAATCTCTAATTAAGGGATGAGAGTGTTGAATAATTCACACCAATCTATCAGCAATTTAAGTATTTAACAACGAGAAGAAGTTAATTCAAAACTAAATATATTTGACTGTTCACTTTAAAAGAAAACAAATAATTAGTACGTAAAAATTAGAAATTCAAGTTATAATAGAATTAATTGATTATTACTTTTGGATTAATAACAACATTTTACATAACCATATTTCACAAGTCATTTTTGTGTCATTTTGTCCTTTTAAAAAGGATAAAAACTAAAAGGGGACATAAAGCAGATTTTCCTCTGGCTGGGTAGATAAAAATCTTGCTCTAATTTTGCGGGCAAAAGAAGGTGAAAACCCTAGAAGAAGAACTCCCCTCAAATTCCACGATGAACCCTTACGATAACAGATACTCCGACTCGGACTCTTACCGTCGCCGTCGCAGGTACTCTCCTTCACCTCGATGTATTGTTATAATTCTGTTAGGTTCTTCAATTCCGGTTTCTTGATGATTGTGGTTTTTTGCGACCAGTGATCTAATGGGCCCACCGCCAACATACGGACGCAACGCTCCCGTTCCTTACGGAGGTCCCCCGCCAACCGCCTTCGCAGGAAAAGGGGGTTCTGCGCCATCAGGCGGTTATCCACCGTTCGAACCGCCTGTTGGCAGGTTTGATATTGGTCGAGGCGGTGGTGGTCGAGGCGGAAGAGGCTTCCCCAGTGGTCGGCATGACGCGGCGCGTGGCGGAGGTGGCAGAGGCCGCGGTGGTGGGCGAGGTTTTGTCGATGGTCACGTTGGGGGGAGAGGAAATAGGTATAGTGCAGGAGGAAGTTCGAGAGGAGACTTGGATAATATTGCTCTTCCAAGACAAGATTTTGGGAATTTAGTGCCTTTTGAGAAGAATTTCTACGTTGAGAGTCCCTCGGTCCGGTCTATGTCTGAACACGACGTTAAGATGTATAGAGCAAGAAGGGATATCACTGTCGAAGGACATGATGTGCCCAAGCCCATCCGAATGTTTGAGGAGGCCAACTTCCCTGGTGAAACAGAGAAAACTTGATACTTTCAAGTGTTTTGTTTGTATTCCGAATCTGATTGTTACATGCCTCGTGTTGTAGGTTACTGCTTAGAGGTGATTGCTAACTTGGGATTTGTTGAGCCTACACCAATTCAGGCTCAAGGGTGGCCAATGGCCCTAAAGGGTAGAGATTTAATTGGCATTGCTGAGACTGGTTCTGGAAAGACTTTGGCGTACTTGCTACCTGCTTTGGTACATGTTAGTGCACAGCCTAAATTGGGTCAGTATCTGTTGCTTTTATTTCTCGAGCTGAGTTGTTACTTTAAGTTGCTCGATATTTGAATCGACTCTGAATACTTTGTTATTTTCCAGTTCAAGGAGAGGGTCCAATTGTGTTAGTATTAGCCCCCACAAGAGAACTAGCTGTTCAAATTCAAGAAGAAGCTCTAAAGTTTGGTTCATTTGCAAACATCAGGAGTACTTGTGTATACGGGGGTGCACCTAAAGGGCCACAAATTCGTGATCTGAAAAGAGGTACTTAATTTATTCAAGTAACTCAATGGGCAGTTTATTGACCTGCAGTGCGGTTAGTTTATTGAGCTAAATATCAAAGTTTTGTCCTTTTCCAGGTGTTGAGGTTGTTATTGCTACTCCTGGTCGATTGATAGATATGTTGGAAGCTCAACACACAAACTTGAGGAGAGTGACCTACCTTGTATTGGACGAGGCTGACCGAATGTTGGACATGGGATTTGAGCCTCAGATTAGAAAAATTGTGTCTCAAGTATTCATCTTTCTAATATTTCCTCTTTTAATTGGTGGCTGTAACTATTTTGAAAATTTCAAATGGAAGGTGTGCATTATGACATCCAAATAAAGCCAAAGAAGTGTTTGCTTTGTTTGTGTGCTACTTTTTTCTTTTTGACCATTCTAACTTTTTTGTGGAATTAGTGTTTATCTGAAGATGATACCCCGATGAAACTTATTGCACCGGAATTTAATATATTGAAGAGCTAGGCTTTGATCTAATACCTATATGATACTCTGATGGAACTTATTGCACCTGAATTTAATATATTGAAGAGCTAAGCTTTGATCTAATACCTATTTATTTGTGGCAGATCCGACCAGATAGACAAACATTGTATTGGAGCGCTACGTGGCCAAAAGAGGTGGGAATTTTAGCAAGGCAATTTTTGCGGAATCCGTACAAGGTATAAGATCTGTATGTACTAAAGCATGCCTTTTGATTTCAGTGGATTCAGCATTTCTTGTTGGCATTGTATGATTTTCAGGTAATCATTGGATCACCAGATCTGAAAGCTAACCAATCAATAAACCAAGTTGTCGAGGTTGTCGCAGATGGGGAGAAGTACAACAGGTTTGTGTTGACAGTTTGTAGCTGAGGTAGCGGATCTTGTAGGATGTGGTTGTTGTTTGTCTTGACAACTTGTAGCTGAGACTAGAAAAGATTTTGTAGTACGTGGTTGTTGATGCCTTATATGCTTCTCTATACAGGCTGATTAAACTGCTAAAGGAAGTTATGGATGGAACTCGAATTTTGATATTTGTGGAGACCAAAAAGGGATGTGACCAAGTTACAAGACAATTGAGAATGGATGGATGGCCTGCTCTTTCTATCCATGGCGATAAAAACCAGGCCGAAAGGGACTGGGTACTTGCTGAATTCAAAAGTGGCAGAAGCCCCATAATGATTGCCACTGATGTTGCTGCCAGGGGTCTTGGTAGGATCACCGTGTGTTAGGACTCTTTAAGTTCATTCAGTTAGGTCTTAAAACTTGAAGATAGGAGAGTCCACCGGCTGCTTTGCAGTTCCCTGAGAACATAATTTGTGGTATGGGTGCAATTGGTGGTGTATGCATGATGAGTCGGCTTGTTCTGTTATTATGCTCTGGTTACAGAGATCTAG
Organism: Erythroxylum havanense; assembly: GCA_024752395.1. Taxonomy (NCBI): domain Eukaryota; kingdom Viridiplantae; phylum Streptophyta; class Magnoliopsida; order Malpighiales; family Erythroxylaceae; genus Erythroxylum; species Erythroxylum havanense. The sequence continues at coordinate 8,335 of JANTNU010053194.1, forward strand.
AAGTTAGATTGAGAGGCATATTCGTTTCTCACATTGCTTGGAGTATCCCATAAAATATTACTGCTTGGGTGCTACCCTTGTGTTACTCCTCATGTTACATGGACACGGAGCACTGACTTTCAGCACTACTAGGCTGCTTAAGAATCGTTCCATGACTGAATTCTTCTATGGGTCAAAATTGTGATGATTTAATGGTTTAACAATAAGCTGGAATAGCTCGATGGAATGGCTTTTACAGAATATGGTATTGCTCCATTTATCAGGTGTCCAAGTAACATGATTGACAGCATTTTTGCCCATCCACAGTTATGGAGCTGAATTTGTTTGGCAGCCGGATTGAGTCATAAATTGTGTGGAGGTGGTGGTGGTGAAGTTGCACTTTTATCCCTGCAAAGTTAAGGTGGGCACATTTATCTAATGAATGTGTTATCTTAAATTTGATCATACAGATCTTAGGATGCAGGGATAAAAGAGTGCATTCATATATGTAAGGCGTAAATTTGCAAGATAATGGTTTTTACGTTTTTTTTTTCTGAAATGAATTTTTAAGTTTTACATGATCACTACATGGAGTAAGAGTTTTACGGGCTGTCACATGTCAAGCTTGTGTAGCTTGAATAATTGAGTAGAAAGCTAACTTACGTATAAGTTTCTTGCTCCCTAGTGTATGGATTTGAGGGGAACAAGCCAGTTGTAATTACAGCTGTTACCTTGTAGCCCGCTTTAGTTAAATACCCGTATGTATCTTGCAAATTAGATCTGATGATAGCTTTTGTTTGTGTTTTTTAATTTTTTTCCCGGTTGTAGATGTGAAGGACATAAAATGTGTGATCAACTATGATTTTCCTTCTAGCCTTGAGGATTATGTGCACAGAATTGGCAGAACAGGTCGTGCAGGTGCTACAGGAACGGCTTTTACCTATTTTACTAGTGCAAATGCTAAATATGCAAGGGATCTTATAAAAATATTGCAAGAAGCAGGGCAAATAGTGCCTCCAGCACTTTCTGCATTGGCTCGATCAGCTGGGAATTCAGGAGGTAATTACTGGGCTTTCTTTACTGGCTAGTGTGTTAGAGGGAGATAAATCTTGGGTATGCAATTGTTTCAGGTTCTGGAAGCAACTTTCGCTCCAGAGGACGTGGGGGCGGCTTCGGCAATCGGTCATTGATTTCAGGATCTAATACTGTTCCTATAGGTGGAAGGAGGCCTTGGTGAACAACCATTGCGTCTTAGTTCTGATTTGTAGCAAAAAAGTATCAACTGTACTAACATGCAACGTTGTCAGGTTTTTACGCCTATTTGGGAAGAGTGACACTGAAAATTTATGCTGCTGCATGTCTTTGTTTAATGTAATGCCAATAACATGTTAGTTTCTGTAAATTAGGAACATAAGTCCAAACTAAAGAAAATGAGACCTTCGAGTTATACAATTTTAGAACGGTTCCCTCGTATCGCACAAGTCGTCGATGGTAACTAATGTTTAACTAGTGCAGTAAAGTGAATCACACAGGCGTCGTTTTGGACAAATTAGAATCGTGCAGAGCGAAAATGACGACAAGATTGAAGAAGCATCGGAAGAAGAGAAGTCACGAGCGCTGGCCACGGGCGTATAGGCAAACACCGTAAGCGTACGGGAGGGCATGGTAATGCTGGAGGAATGCACCACCACCGTATCCTCTTCGACAATTATCATCCCGGTTACTTCGACAAAGTTGGTGCGAGATACTTTCACAAGCTTCGCAACAAGTGCTACTGCCCCCTCAACGTCAAAAAGCTCTGGTCTATGGTCCCTAACGAGTTCAAAGACAAGGGCACCAAGGACAATGCGCCGTTGATTGATGTGACGCAGTTCGGCTACTTCAAGCTTCTTGGAAAGGGCGTGTTGCTGCAGAATCAGCCTGTTGTTGTGAAGGCTAAGCTTGTTGCCAGGATTGCTGAGCAGAAGATTAAGGCCAGTGGCAGGGCTGTCATCCTCACCGCGTAACTTTTTCTTTTTGATTTGGTAGTCTAATCTAATCTAATCTGCCCTTCCATTTACTTCGACTTCCCTTAGCCCACCATCCATGCCGCCGCTCTCTCCCTCTGGCTGCCACAGTGATCAATATGCTTCATTATTATTTATGAATTATACATTAAGATAGACAATTCGAGTAGAAGGGTGTTAGTGTTTGATCCTGGTAGTGTGTTCAAAAGTTATTTCTGGGTTTTTGGAGAGAACTCCACGAAAAGATCTCCCAGGAGGAAACGAATTTATGGTTGCTGAGAGCACTTGGTAGATTGTGCTTACAAGGTGGATCCGAAAAATCAGGTTAAAAGATAAAATAGTGCTTCAAATTAGAATGATAGAAAAAATTTTAGAGCCGAACTCGGGCCAACAAGGACCTTAAGCCGGCCTGCCCCAGTGCTAAGTCAGCGAGGGAGATCCCAGGGAGATGACAAGACAAGAAGATAGTTGGAGAATACGTGTAGGACTGGTTTCATTTGGTGGTGTTTCCTCCGAGGGAATGGAGAATCTAAGTATATAACGATCAAAGTGATGAGCTGAGCAAAGGTGGTAGTGGCTCGTGAGTTGGATCGAATTCAAATTTAAGGTTTAAGATAATTAAGATTTAGTTTTCAGATGGTGTGGTGTTCGACACATCAAAATGAGAACAAAAAAAAGTAAACATTTTTATACCACTTTCAAGTTTAATTTTGTTAAATTTTACCTCAGTCTTGTAAAAATAAGAAAAGAACCTTTTAACAGAAATATATACACAAATAAATAGTTTATATTTCAACCTAAGGTAGGAAACACAACCAATAACTTCCTATTTCATCAATTACTAAAACATCATGCACTCTACAAAAGGATTGGCCAACTCAATACTTCCCCACGGGCTAGAGCATATAAATTATATGCACCAAGCTTTTTACACATAAAGTCAATATGATAATCTGAAAGATTTGGTCAAGATATCTCCTAGTTGATTGATTGAATTGACATGATTAGTAGTGATGCAAACATACTAAATTTTCTCTTGAATAAAGCGGCAATTAATTTTTATGTATTTGATTTTTTAATGAAACACTGGGTTAAAAGTAATACAAAGAATAACTTGATTATCATAAAATAACTCCATCTATAATACTTTTGCAAACTTTAACTCTTGAACTGCAACCAAATAAGCTCATAAGTTACAAAAGCAATTACACGATATTCTACTTTTGCCCTCAATCTGGCAATCAGCTTCAGAGTATCCAATAATTTATGAATGACTCTAGTTTTCATATAATAATCCTTTTCTTGGTGCACCTTTAATGTACCTTAAAATTTGAATGACTGCATCCCGATGATTATCACATGAAGCTTGTAGAAATTGACTAACAATACTAACAAAGAAAGAAATATCATGTCGCGTGATGGTTAGGTAGAAATTGACTAACAATACTAACAAAAAAAGAAATGTCATGTCGCGTGATGGTGAGATAATTAAGTTTTCCTATTAATCTCTGATATTGTCCAGGATTAGCAAGTGACTCTCCCTAACCATGTAAAAGCTTTGAATTAGGATTTATAGGAGGGTCTATTGGTCTACAATATGACATTTCTATTTCTTCTAGAATATCCAATGCATATTTTCTTTGAGAGAGTACAATACTAGATTTCAATTGAGCAACTTCTATACTAACTAAGGAAGTACCAGCGTAAACCCAAATCTTTTGTTTGAAAATGACGAAACAAATGTTTCTTCAATTGTTCAATCCCACCGTGATCACTTTCAGTAATGACAATATTGTCCACACAGTAATCAGATATATACATTGTTCTGATGATGTATATTTATAGAAGATAGAGTGATCAAACTCACATCGAATCATACCAAAATCTTAAAAAACATTACTAAACCGTCCAAACTAGGCATAAGGAGATTGTTTCAAACCATATAAAGAGCGATGAAGCTTATATACTAAGTTAGACTTCCCCTGAGCAACGACTCCGAGTGGTCGCTTCATATAAAATTCTTCCAAATGCTCACCGTGTAGAAAGGTATTTTTAATGTCCAATTGATATAGGTTATTGGCGAATGGCAGTTATGGATAAAAACAAGCGAACAAAAGACATTTTGGCCATGGAAGAAAATGTTTCATAATAATCCAACCCATAAGCCTGTGTATACCTTTTGGCCAACTAATATCCTTTTAGACGATCAACATGTCCATCCGAACCAACTTTGATTATATATATCCAACGAAAATATAGTGGAATGGCATGGAGTTAACGAAACTAACTCATAAGCATCATTATTATGTAAGCAATCATTTCTTTAACCATTGCTTGACACCACCCGGGATCATTAAGTGTCTTATAAACATTAGAAGGAATAGAGATAAAAGAGAGAGTGGACACAAAAGTAGAATATGATGGTGATAACGATGATAATTAAGAAAATTATAAATAGGATGAGGGTTGCGAGTGGAATGTGTACCTTTGCCAATGGCAATGCGAAATTGATCTTTAAGAGGTAGAACTGTAGCAAATGAGGAATTCGGAGTAGGAACTGTATCAAAAGGAGTCTTTATGGGAGTCTCATCATTAGGATCATTGGTATAATGTGGAAGAGTACCATTCTCAGGAGAAGTGTCTTTAGTAATAGGTGAACACTTGACAAACTTTATAGGAGGATTAGGAAGAGGAGTAACATAAGGAATAGGTGTAATTGAAGGAATTAGAAGGACCTCACTAATAAATGTGATATTTGTTTGAGATTATGAGTAAAATGGAGAAGATTCAAATAATCTAACATCAGTAAAAACAAGATATCAATGTGTTGATGGAGAATAACACTTATAAACTTTTTGAAAATGTGAGTAACCTAGAAAAATACATTTAGTAGATTTGGCTAATAGTTTATCTTGACTAAAGGAAAAGATATGAATGAAACATGTGTAGCCAAAGACTCATGGTGGAAGAGAGAATAATGGATGATCAGGAAATGTGATGGAATGAGGTACTTTATTTTGTAGACTGGACTAAGGCATGTGATTAGTCAAGAAGCATGCGGTTAAGACAACATCTGCCTAGTATTGTGGTGGAACCCGATTGTGTAAAAACAAGATATGAGCAGTTTCTATTAGATGTCTATTCTTATATTTAGTAATCCCATTTTTTTATGGAATATAATCATATGAAGTTTGATAAAGAATTTCTTGGGAAGACAAAAATTGGGTGAAGGGAATGGACAAATATTTAAGAGCATTATTACTTCTCAACATAAATATCGATGTTCAATTGTGTCTTAATTTCTGTACAAAAAGGTTTTAAAATGGAAAATAATTTTGAACAAGCTTTCATTAAAAGTAACCAAGTACAACGAGAGTAATCGTCAATAAATGTAACAACATATTGAAATCCCAAAATAGAAAAGACATGACAAGGACCTAAAAAGTCTGACTGAACTAACAAAAGGAGATGTAACCCATTTATTGGCACGTTTTGGAAAGGAATTTTGAGAACACTTTTTGAGCTAACAAGACTCACAATCTAAGGAAGATAAAGTAGGTAAACTAGGCACCATCTTCTAAAGCTTTAACTGTAACATCTCGTTCTCATACTAAGAGTTAGAACCCTAGATGTCGGTAATGAAGAAAATATCAATGAGAGATTAGAAAAAATACATCTCATGCTCATGCATAATGTCAACATACATGCATGTGAATTTAATTGTTGCACAAATGAAAATAATTGTATATGCATTCATGGATAATTCCGGGTATATTCGAATTGTGATATGATAATATAGAGAAATTGATAATTTGTTGTATTGAAAAATTTAATTAGAAAGTGTATTGGTCAATTTTGAATTTGGTGAATTTTAGGAATAATTCTAGAAATTATTAATTATTATTGAACTAAAAAAGGTGCCACTTGGCAAGTAAATTGATGTATGAAAAATAGAAATGAGTGTAATGATATTGAAGAAAAATTTGGGAGTCAACTTCAGAATTTTGAGATAATGGTTGTGAAAATTAGAGACAAATTGGAGATAGTTGTAATGAAAGGATGAAAGTTAGGGAACTAATTCAATAAGAACTAGTTAGGTAGGAAACTAGCCAAGGTCTTAAAGAAATGGACAAGCATCCAATTCTTAAGCACTCGTTCTTTTAAACTTAAAAGATCCACCTACTGTTTGTTCCTGTCTTAAAAATATCTTCTTCGAGATTTTCCTTCATCTTCCGGAAGATTCATTTCTTTTAGAGATTTCTCATCCTCGCAATGCAAGCCTTGCTCTCATCTTAGCTTGTTATCTCTTTCTGTTATCTCCTATCACTAAAATACCTAACCCTACAACCTCGAACTGTTGATGATTGGGTGCTGTTGGAAAGCTACAGCTCACGTGATTTCAAAGATTTTGGATTTTTAGACAAGTAAGCAATTTATGGTTCTTGATGTTTGCATAATATGAAATATGCATCATGTTAGTTATACGTAGAAGTTATAAAATGAAATGTATATGTGTTGAAACTTGCTCTGCAACATGTGTTGATTTTTCGGATTTGAGGATAAACATGTTACAAGATAGTGTAGAAATGATTTTTAAATTAGAAAGATCAATGAAAATATTCATGAGAAAAGTACAAATATATATATATATATACATATGCATATGTATATATACATATGCATATGTATATATACATATGTATATGTATATACGTATATATACATATATACATATGTGTATACGTATATATACATATATACATATGTGTATATGTATATATACATATGCAGTACATATGCATATGTATATGTACATATACATATGCATATCTATATCTACATATACATATGCATATCTATATATATATATACATATATACACACATACATACATACGTGAATATTTTGAGAGTTATTAAAGATAAATAAGAATGAGATTAGAGTTCGAGAATAGTTGTCTGATGATGTCTGGAGATGAGAAAAATTGTTTAAAATAAAATTTGAGAAGAAAAATAGAGAATGTACAAATAGGTTGAAATATAGATAATAGTGAAATATAGAACGTGAGGAAGATGAATAACTGATATTTGGATTTTGATGATTTTGAAAAATATGAGTAAAATTCCATATTTATGGGTACCGTGAATTTATGGTGAATTAGTTAAATAAAAATGAAGTGAAAAACTAGAAATAAAAATTGAAGTGTCGAATTTAGTGAAGAAAGACGTTAGAAAAGCTGGCTGAAAATGAATCGAAGAAAAGAGAAAGGGGAGGTAAAAGTTTGATCTGAAAATTTCTTGATTAAATTATATTGATCAAGGAAGATTTTGATAAAATGTTCTTGATTAAAGTTGTAGATCTTTCTTTTAGCTTTTCATTGCTATAAAGCTTGCAATTTTTGGAGTTTGGATCAAAAGTTACAGGGGTTTGAAGTTAGGTATGTGACTAAGGAAATTCAGACTTTCGAATGAAAGTCGCTATCGTGCAGATGCACAATAATGACTTTGAAAGTTTAAAGGTGAAAGTCGCTATCGTGCAAATGCACAATAGCGACTCTGAAGGTTTTAAGGTGAAAGTCGCGATCATGTTTTGAAGGGTTGATGGTAAAAATTGCGATCGTGCATGGAATGCTAAGAGGCAGATGAACATCCTTTGGTTTTTTTGGCTATATCTTCTTCATCCCTCCTACAAATGACATGAGACTTGGACCATTAGACTCATAAGATATTGATCTACCTCTCCACCAAAAATCACAGCCATCTGAACTAAATTGAGAGAGATTGAGAGATAAATGTGGACAGGTTTGACTAGTATGCTCTCACCCAATTTTTGTCTTTATCTCTCATGCCTATGAGTTCTCACCCTCACACCTATGACTCATGCACATCCATGGGTTTTCTCCCTCACCCTATGAGTTTGATTGCAATGGCTGATGATTAATTGTCCCATCAAGTTACTGTGCTCTCCAATAGTAACCATGACTTGATTTTGATCTAAACACCCGAGAGAAATTTGGAAACTGAATAGTCTTGCTTCTTTCAACTATAGCTTCTTCTCTAGACCTCCAAATGACTTGATTCTTAAGCCAATAGATTCCTAACACATTATTCTATATCGCCACTAAAATTGATAGCATTATGAATTAAATTGAAAAAGATTGATTAATTGAAAGTGAGGGAATCTGTTGGAATAGTATGAATTGATGTTATTTCACTGAACATACTTCGATATTTTGAACGTATCCGGAGCTGTAGGGTTCCAAATGAGATTATTTTTAATGTGGAGTGAAACTGAGACATAGGTTTACAAATTATATGATAAGTCGAATTCTAATTTAGCCTCTAAGATGTTTAATTACTAGATGGAAATTGTGCACAGTATATTGTTTTAGAATGAGAACAGTCTGAAAATGTTTGAAGTATAACTTTCAAATTAGTGAACCAAATTAAATGATTGTGATGTCATTAGAAACTTAAGACAATGGGGAATAATTTCCTAGTAGAAAGTGTTACCAAATTACTTCATTTACTGATCTGAATGATCACGAAAAATTAACCCAAAGTTCTGATTTTTTGGAAGTGATATAGGACTGAAATGAGAATTTGGAAAATGTTTGATCTTGTAATATTGGAATAGCCTTAGTGAATAAATTGTTGATATCAAAACAAAAAAAGCATGAGTTTAATGGGAATAAAGATGTCAGACCCCAAATTTTGTTCAATTATTAAAGATTTGAATTAAGTTAGAGTTAATATGGTGTTTAAGAAGATTAAAGGAGTTAGGAGGTAAATGAAAGAAGGGGCAAAATGGGAAGACTAAAAGAGAGGAAGGGTATTTTTGGAAAGACAAGACCAAAATGTGGTCTTATATTTAAGAGAAGGAGAAAACGTGAATTGGGGGAGAGAAAGAGAAATAACAAATTAAAGAGAGAAAGAAGAGATATTTCGGTGGTTGAGAGAAAAGAAGATAGTTGAACTAGGGTTTCTTCATTTCTTAGTTTTTGAGAGAGATTTTGAAGTGGTTCAACAAGAGAAAAAGGTAGAGGAAGAGAAGAGCTTCCATTTGAGCCAAAGATCTCTTTATTTGGTGAAGAACCAAGAGGATCAAAGAGGTAAGAGGAACAAGAGAAGAGACATTTTGAGCAAATCTTTAAGCAAGGAAATCAAGGTGGGTTACATATTTATAATAGAGTTATGAGCTACTAATGTCTTTTTTTAGACAATAAAACAAAATGATTTCAACTACTTCACAAATGTTGATTTTAATGCTTTTGAATGATTTGAAAAATCTTTATATGTTTGGTATATGAATTTTGTTGACAAATTTCAAAATGAAAAAAAGAAATGGTTTTGAAATATTCATGTTATGTCTTGAAACATGTCACGACATTTTGTATGAACAGAAAGATGTGAAAATATGAAAGTATGAGCATATGATAAAATAATTTGAGCATGATTATGTGCTTTTGTTTGGGCGAGAGTAGAACCATTCTGTTCATCACGTGCACGTTGACAAGAGCCTTCTCCTAGATGCCCACTTGTGACATATGAGCTCTGAAATTGGACTCATTCTGTTCATGAGGTAAACTTCGGTTTCTTCATTTTATTTCCATGGAACCTTTGAGTTATTTGTTTATGCATTACATCTTTGAATTGTCAAGTTTGTTGCATAATTTGAGTGTTCTGCTATGTTAATGTGATGATACTTTAACTATGAGTTTTAAGCAAGAATTGTGAATTTGACTAAAAATTTGAAAACGAAGTGTTTCATAAATTTACTATGATTTTTATACAACAAAAGAAACATTTCAATGATTTTGCTTAATTTTTGTTATAAACTTGTTACCCACGAGCTTTCAAGCTCACCCCCTTTTATCCTATCTTCAGGTAATAGCTAAGAGATTAAGTGATCAACAATCTAAGGGAATATCTCCATATTTGTTTATTTTGTATTCAGAGTTGATTTTGGGAAAGCAACAAGTTTGTTGTTCAAGAACCGTTTGTAATTTGAGATTTTGAGACAATAATATAATGTGGCTTGGAATGCCATTAAAAATTTGTAAAACTTTATTCTTTTGATGTTAATAAAATGCGAATGGTGCATGGATGATGTGAGTTGAAATTAGATATATGTCAAGAAGCAATCAACTTGAGTTGATAATTTTGGAACATAAATCGATAAATAAATAAATAAATAAATGTATATACATGTATATATACATGTGTATATATATGTATATATACATGTTTATATATATATATATGTATGTATGTATGTATGATGTATGCATAAGCGAGATACTATGGAAAGGAAGATAGAAAATTATGACTGATCAAATGTAGTTGAAAGTGATGAGGCAAATGAGTTAAGATTTGAGAGTTTAATGAAGTCAATTTGATAGTTGAATGGTTAAGCTCAGGACATTCCAAGTTAGCGTAGTGCAAAATTTCAAGTCTTCCATGAGGGAAAAATATATGTTCTGACTTTATGGCAAAATTTGGATTGATCTAGGATGAATTTGATAGAGTTGTCTTCATGGAAGTTGTAGCTTAGCTTTCTAGCGTTCCAACGCTATATAGTATGAAATTTTTGGATATCGAAGTCAAAAGTTATGGTTCTTACAAGTGAAGATATTCAGGAGTAATGGGACGTATAGTCTGGTGATGATGTGTCGTCTGGTGAGGATGCATCGTCTTGTGAGGACGTATCTTTTGGTAAAGATGTATAGTCTGGTGATGAAGTATCGTCTGGTGAGGATGCATCATCTTGTGAGGACGTGTCATCTGGTGAGGACGTATCGTCTGATGAGGACGTATCATCTAGTGAGGACGCATTGTTTGATGAGGACGCATCATCTGGTGATGTTGTATCATCTGGTGATGACGTCATATAGTCTAGTGCACTGTTTATTTGACCGTATCGTTTGGTCATATGTTTTACCCTGTAGATGTTTGAATTTGTCTTCGAGGTCTCATGAAAATTGTAGATCTAGAAGTTCTTTTTCAAATTGTCTAATAAAGACCCCAATCCGAGGTTTGTAGAGAAAGGTATGCCAATTCCCTCAAGAGAGGTACAATAAAGATTGAAAAACGAGACCGCTACTAAACTCACTAAAGATTGAAACAAATGAGGTATTTGGCAAACAACTTATCAGTTGTTTTTTTGACTTATTGACTAAAAGTTAGCTTTTGACTATCTTAATAAGTTATTGATCTGTTTGATGAATGGCTTATTGGTTAGCTTATTTAACCCTAATAAGCTTATTTCTAAAAGCTTGATAAGAGAAGCTTTTTGAGTTAGTTGTTTACTTAATGACAATATTACCCTCCCCTTTACTCTCTATTTTTGTTGTGTGTTTTCAAAGTTAGTTTTTTTTTATCGTACAATTATGTCATGAAGTTTGGAAAAATATAATAAAGGGGTTAATTAAACTTTTTAATCTTTATTTTATTTTATAATATTAGTTTATATTTAAAAATACCATAATATTAAGTTTTTGAACATAAAGAGTCGCATCAAATTAATATTTTTAGTATATAACTACTATATATTGTATCTGTTTTATACTATAACTATAGATATATTAAATTTATTAAATAATAAAATTCATACATATCATATGAAACATACTAATATGATGTAGCTCGCTGCATCATTCATATTAACAAAGAATTTAACGTTAGATTATTATTATTATTACTATTATTATTATTATTATTATTATTATTATTATAAACTTAATTAATGTAAAATTAAATATCTAAATCTAAATTCGTATAAGATTATTCAACGAAATACTAGAAAATATAATATTTATATTATTATAATTGTTTTTAAAATTATGTCCTCATAAGTCATTTTACACATTAACAACTAATATTAAATAATTAATTTTACCAAATATTTTTAATAAATAGTTGATATAATCTATTGATCAAATCAATTTAAATAAATAGCTCTCAGTTAACTATTAATAAAATTAGCTAATAATTAATGTAATTCTGTTTGTCAAACGGACTAGAATCGTAAATTTGTGGTGGTTGAGACATTTATCGACAAAGATACATCTTGGCGAGTAATGGCAGATGGCTAAGTGAACATCTGATTCTGCGTTTAGGCTTTTACAGGTGGCAATCAATGGGGCTGGTGAACAGAAACCTGGATAATATTACCCCACTGCAGATCATCTCACGGATCATCATTTTTCATCCCGTGACCACCACCACAAGAACATTGGTTCCTCCGAAGGACAAGTAGTTTTCGCTTTCACCGACACTTTAATTAAGAGCAAAGTAAAAGTAGTTGCTAATGTTAAATCTCTTGCACACTTGTTCGATATGATGGTTTTGTGATTATATTGGAACGTGTTATGTTATGTAAGGTTTCCAAGTGGTCGTGTTACTAGACAAGGAAGGACTTATCCAGGAAAATGGTAAACGCATCAAATTAAAGAGATAATATATGGGAAGAAGAGATGTTGTGTGTCTGATCTGAGCCTTAGAATCGTAGCTATTTCTGTAACTCTGCAAAAGGAGAGTGACAAAACAGATGAAAAATGTGGAAGGTCACTGTATCTATTTTTTTTACTGTTGGCATTTGATTCTTACATCACATGAACTAATTAATTGTTTGCTCCTCACTTGTGCTCAGCCCATTAATCTTTTATAATTTCAGAAATAGACAAAATTCATGCAATGATGCTTACAACTATGCAGAATGGTCCACTTCTGAAAGATGGTGTGGGGGTCCTTTTGAGGAGTTGGTGGAAACAGATGATTCATACTGAGGAGCTGTGTGGAGGTCAATCTCCATTTTTCTTTTTGTTCTGTCCATTTTTAATTTAATCACATCAGGAGAGGTGTATGCAGTTCTTATTTTACTGTTTCAACTAGCTGTTCTAATTTATCTCATTCACATATTTATATAAATCTTATATAAAAATATGGATAAGATGATTTAGAATAAAGTTAGAATAGCAAAAATGAAACAGGTGATCTGATCATCTCAAATCACCCCTTTAAATCAAAAATATTGATTTATTTTAGATTACGTTATTTAATAGATTATTTAAATAATATACATACTTTAATTTTGCCTCGTTAATGACTAGATTTTTCTTGGTGTCCCAATTTAAGTCTTATTATAATCAACATAACAGGACACGAGAGTTGCAAAGAGCTCTTCGCTTTAGAGAAATTTAGGGAGGATCATAATATACATAATCTTTTTTATGTAACTTGAACCCGTAACTTTATAATTACAAATAAACAAATTTAACTATTGCTTCAAGATTAATAGCTTAAAAAATAAGAATGTACACTAACAAATAGAAAGTGATCCCCGAGAATACAAAACTAGACCATAGTTTTTGTCGTTATCTTATAAAATAGCCATTAGGCATTAGCAAATATCTTAATTACATGTCAACAACGAGTGGTTCTTATTTATTAATGGCTTAAAAAACAAGAAGGTAGTATTACAAATGGAAAGTGATCCCGGACAATACAAAACTAGACCATAGCTTTTATCACTATTTTATCAAATAGCCATTAGCAAATATCTTAATTATATGTCAAGACCGAGTGGTTATCACACTATCAGATTCCTTTTTACTTCCCCCTATCACCATGGAAGTACTTGGGATGTTATTAGCAAACACCTCTACTTGAAAAATGATTCTTCACCTTTTATAAATTCAAAAGCTGACTCATCATCCTCATCCTCACATGCCTCCATTATCATATTATTCTGTAATTAAACTAATGATAGTCGCCTTATTAAATTAGGACTGACTGTACTCATCTCAGTTTGCCTCTCTCACCGTACAAGGTGGTCCAGCATGCATGCATGCATGTCAATATGTTATTGCTGCTAGCATAATTAGCTCTTTTGAATGATTTTGCATATTCTGGATTGGTTAAGGTGCAGCACAAGTGATCTGAGGACAGATTTCAAAGTTTCAATTTGACCGAATCTTTAAGTTAAAGGACCAATATAAATTGACCAAGTTTCCATAAGGCCTTGGTATATATATGGGGTTGCCCTTAAGCCCGACTCAAAAGGCTCAACTCTTACTATTAAAATGACGTGGTTTTGATCAATAATATTTGATTGATTTATTTATAATATTAATTCTTTATTTTAACATAAAAGAAAAAATAAAATTAAAAAGATTTTTTGGAAAACTTAAAATTATAACATTTTTAAAAGTTATTTAAATTATAGTCGAGCCCCTGTCTTTTACCCTTTATTGAATTATCAATTTATCAAATAGTTTATTCAAAACAATTAATTTATATATATTACTAAATAAAATCTCCTTAAACCTTATTGCAATTTCCATGTTTTCAAAGAAAAACCTTTTTAAATCTCATTTAAAAAAAAGGTAAAGTACGTTTAGATACCGAGTTTTTCTTTTAAACATGTTTAAACACAACTCAATTAAAAACTATTTAGAACCAAAAAAGTTCTTATACCCCGTACTTTCACAAAAGTCCGATTATAGCAATAAGTCACAAAATGCTTCTGTTACTCTAACCCAAGCTACATTTTTCCGATATCAAATCCTCTGATCAATTTTATGATGTCTTATTATATTCAGTAAATTTCAGCCATTTATTTATGCGAATTTCACATTTATTTATGTAGAGTCTACATAAAATCTATATAAATAAATGACTGAGATTCACTGAATGCAATAAAATACTATAAAATTGTAAAAAAAAAATCTTAACTCCATTTTCCCACACTCGGAAAAGGATGTCGTTCTAGATTTGAGGTTACGACTTACGACGGTATAAAAACATAGTAATAAGGTAACATGTAATGTAAGCGAGGGCTTGAGTTTTGATGAGTACAGCAGATGTACTGGGTGGATAAAGTGAGTGACGATCCACATGAGCAACTTTTGTCATCGCCGACTTTGGAGCTTTCAAAAGTAGCATCAACCCACTGACACGTTTGACAGCTGTTTGTTGGATCCGTGACGTGACGTTGATTTGCTACAATGCAACTTATAATCACTCCGACTCCAAACACTTCAGAGCTTATAAAAGAGCATCCGATTATTACTCACCACATATGTTGTATTTCTGAAACCTACCCCAAGACTTAGTGGTCACCAAGTTTTTAATGGCAGTTAGTTTTGTGAATGTAATAGTATTTCCATTTTGTCAAATCATAAATTTTCTCAGATTTGACTTTAATGAAAAATCCTTATAAGTAAATGCACCCAATACTTCTCTTTCCTTGCAAATTTGAGCCTTATCATCTTACAAAAAGTTTACTCTTTGGTCCTCATTAAAACATCTATTTTCACAAGAACACCCCTACCGATCCGATCTCACCACTTATCTTATTACTAGCAACATCCTCTCTCTATTTGATTTGATAAGCCCTTGTAATTTTATATAAAGAAATAAATATGGACATAGATGACCTACTACTCTTGACTGCTGCACTCTCTCTCCGCTCCTTCCTGTATTTAGCTTGAATACGATCACAATCCTCAATCCCTCACAAGCATTCTCGCACTTCTCTTTCTCATTTATTTATCGCACTAATAAAGCAAAAATCCAAACAAGGAAACATAATCTCTGTGGATCCTTTTTCTCGATTCTCAGTTTCTTGAAGGTTCTTAAGGAGTGAAGAAGTGGTTGTGGAGAGCGAGATATAGAAAGCGAGAGAGAGTCGAGAGAGAGGATTTGCTGTATGTCAGTGGATTGTATAGAGACATACTTTGGTGGAATTGGCGAGCTCGCAAACCCCCTGCAATGGCCTCAGCTTCGCAAAAGACGACGTCTCGATCTTCTTCTTCCCCGCCGCCGCCTTCATGCTGTCCCGACGCCGCCCCTCCCCACCGTGCTGCTCCCGCGGAGAATGTCGTGCATGATTGGACCGTCGCTCCCTCCGCCGATCAGCTCAGGAAGAGCGCCGTCGCCGTCCAGTCCGTGATTCGGACTGTCGATTCTCTTCCTGCGGATTCCTCTAATAACGCTACCAAAGGCATACTACGACACACTCTCTCTCTTTCGGATGTTCTTTTTGTCATTGTTCCTCTCTCTTGATCTTTTTGTTTTATTTCTTCTTATCTTTTTCTTTTCCTGGTATGGAGATATCGTCTTTTGATGTGCCTTTTTCGGTGCATGACTCGTTCGCTAGTCGAGAGCTAGATTTCATGATCTATTTATCTCACTCTAGGTACATTTACGAGAACTGTTCTTAATAAAAGTCAATCCATGTGTTTGTTGTTTAACAGTCGAAACTTTTCAAAATTTATGTTTCCCTCGATGCTAAAATGTCTCTTGTTGTTTTCGTACATGAAGTGTGCATGATTCATTACTGATTCCTCTTTAAGTCCCCATTTTATTAAACTCTTCTCTGAAACTCAAAGTCTATCTGAATGTTTATATGCATGAAACAAGAGTTGGTTTTAAAATTAATGAATCTGTAGGATAAACAGCAATGGTTGCGTCAAGCTGATTTATTGACCATTGAAAATGGGTCCTGCCAAAACCCTTTTACTCATTTGACGTCCATTATCTACTAATGACGGAGGAAAAATTAGTTTGTTAATTAGCATTTGTGTTAATCCAGGAAATTATTTTCCGAATTAAAATGCTAAGCAGTTCACCATAATTAGTATGGAGGGAAGGCATGTTTTTGGTTGTTAGCTCGAGTTACGTGACTGACCGTCATTTCTTACTTCTTCAGCAGGCGTCCCAGTTATGTTGAGGGCTCAGACCAGTCACCCTTTGGACCCTTTGTCAGCCGCTGAAATCTCTGTAGCAGTGGCAACTGTCAGGGCTGCTGGAGCCACTCCAGAGGTTGGCAATGGTTTTTGTCTCACTGTTTCGCTCTCTCTCTTAAGTAATGCTCCTTTTTCACTTTTGATGTTGATTTGTTCATCATTTTTCCCGAGTTCAGGTCAGAGATAGCATGCGATTCGTTGAAGTGGTTCTACTTGAACCAGATAAACACATTGTTGCATTGGCAGATGCATATTTTTTTCCTCCCTTCCAACCATCGCTGCTTCCTAAAACAAAAGGTGGGCCTATAATTCCTACCAAACTGCCTCCCAGGAGGGCTAGACTTGTTGTTTATAACAAAAGGTCAAATGAGACTAGCATATGGATTGTGGAGCTATCTGAAGTACACGCTGTTACTCGAGGTGGGCATCATAGGGGGAAAGTAATTTCATCAAAAGTTGTTCCAGATGTTCAGCCTCCGATGGTTTGTTCTATTGCCTTGCGATCCATTTTTATTTGCATTCATTCTTCAAGTAGATTTAAGCTTTAGTAATAGGAACATTTGTTAATGTTGATCAGGATTGACAGAGGTTAAATATTTAGATAAATGTGATGGGGAAATTTTCTGTAATTTCAGGGTATTCCAAAAAGGTCGTCATGCTAAGGAGAGAGAGTTCCTGAAAATAATCATTACAAGTTTTTTTAGTACATCGAAAAGCATAATATTTACACAAGTTTCCATCAATAAACAAATATACCTACGAAGATTGATAATCCTGGTAGATATAGAGGCATTCCTACATGAAGAAAGCTATGGTGTGTTGAGACCCTGAGCCATGTCCCCTGAAAGATTAATTGGCATTTAAAGTTGTGTTACATCACTTACATTCATATTCCATATCATTAGCTGTATCATTATTTGGGCCAATCGTTAACGTTGTGCATCAGTATATTAAGAGGGTAATATTGTTTCTTGACTGGCTGTGCTAGGAATTTATGTCACCATGCATCTTTTCTCATATTCATACTTTGGAAATCCAGGATGCGGTTGAGTATGCTGAATGTGAAGCTGTTGTTAAGGACTTCCCACCTTTTAGAGAGGCCATGAAGAAAAGGGGTATTGAAGATATGGACCTTGTGATGGTTGATCCTTGGTAAATTACAGTAACTCCAGTTGTCTAACTAATATGATCTGAAATTTATTTATTATGAGAGCCATGACTAGTCTAACTTAACATATTCCAGGTGCGTTGGTTATCATAGTAATGTTGATGCTCCGAGCAGAAGACTTGCTAAACCACTTATATTCTGCAGAACTGAAAGTGACTGTCCGATGGAAAATGGATATGCCCGCCCAGTTGAGGGCATCTATGTTCTTGTAGATATTCAGAACATGAAGGTGATAGAGTTTGAAGATCGTAAGCTTATTCCTCTGCCTCCAGCTGATCCATTAAGGAACTATACAGCAGCTAAAACAAGAGGTGGTGTTGATCGAAGTGATGTGAAACCTTTACAAATTATTCAACCTGAAGGTCCAAGCTTTCGTGTCAATGGATACTTTGTTGAATGGCAGAAGGTACATGGCTTGTTAAGTTGATCTATTAACTTATGTTTTTGTAAGATAACTTATATATAATAATAGTGTCACATTGTTGTTGATGTGCAGTGGAACTTTCGTGTTGGATTCACCCCTAGAGAGGGTTTAGTTATACATTCTGTTGCATATGTGGATGGAAATAGGGGTCGGAGACCTGTAGCTCACAGGATAAGCTTTGTAGAGATGGTTGTGCCTTATGGAGACCCAAATGATCCACATTACAGGAAGAATGCTTTTGATGCAGGGGAAGATGGCCTTGGTAAAAATGCTCATTCCCTTAAGAAGGTCGGGTGACTAATTATCTCAGAGTGCTTATGCCTTGATCTTTTTTTTCCATTAAAAACTTTTTCTTTTTCATAAGTATCACCATTTTCTGATATCTGATAATGAGACCTATCTTCATAGGGATGTGACTGCTTGGGCTATATAAAATATTTTGATGCCCACTTTACTAACTTCAGTGGAGGTGTTGAAACAATTGAAAACTGCGTCTGTTTGCATGAGGAGGATCATGGCCTTTTATGGAAGCATCAAGACTGGAGAACAGGTTTGGCAGAAGTACGCAGATCTAGACGGCTATCTGTATCCTTCATATGCACGGTGGCAAATTATGAATACGGATTCTTCTGGCATTTCTATCAGGCAAGCACGGACTTTTCCTAGATTCTTGTTATGTGCTTAAATCGCCTTTTGTTAGTTGATGGAGCTTGTGACTTGTGAAAAAAATCTCCCTGCTGTCGAAAGGTTAAGAAATTATTATAGCAAACATTCAATAATATTGTAACAGTGACATTTCAATAATTGCTTCCTGGAGCAATATATATGACGGATGGTAAACAATTTTAGGTTAGACTCATTTCAGTTCTGTTCCACCTTGTATGCATCTCTGTATTTGTTAGCTGTCATGCTTAGAATGCTTGTTTGGTTTTATCTTCACTAATATCTGCTGCCAAAAAAACGAAATCTACTTCAGCTTTCTGATATTTTAAAGGATCTAGTATAATTGGTTCAAGACATGTTTTTACTTGTAGCTTTTTATCTTGAAATCTAATTTGTTTTCTTGTTGCATTCATGAGCAATATATTATAAAAATCTAGAACTAAAGCTGTACGTTTGGTCATTCTTATTCAATTTTAACATGTTACTTGAATGGGCTCTATTGTTACAGGATGGGAAAATAGAAGCTGAAGTTAAGCTTACAGGTATCTTGAGTTTAGGAGCCTTGCAGCCTGGAGAGACCCGAAAATATGGTACAACTATTGCCCCAGGTCTATATGCCCCAGTCCACCAGCACTTTTTTGTTGCCCGTATGGACATGGCTGTTGACTGCAAGCCTGGTGAAAGTTTTAATCAGGTGAACTGTGTTTCTATTTGATTCATTGATAAGCTGCCAGGCTTTTGATAGTGTTGGTTCTACTATTTTCTGAACATATACTTCTAATCAAAATAATTTTAGTAAAATCTCCACTTTCCTGACCTTTTCTTTTATTTAGCCTGACATTCAATTCTTGTGAACCAGATCTCAATTTGTTTTCTTTCTTGGAGAAAATATCTGTAGTTTGTCAAATCTTTACACATTAATGGCCAGCAAAAAGGGAAATTTGCGGAGTATAACGAACTCTTTGATGATGTGATTTGTTGACGAATTTATTGATACTATTCTCAATCTTTTACACTATCATATCCCTTATATGTTACTTCAACAAGACTCTCAAAAATGAATGTTAGAGCCTC
Source organism: Erythroxylum havanense (assembly GCA_024752395.1). Taxonomy (NCBI): domain Eukaryota; kingdom Viridiplantae; phylum Streptophyta; class Magnoliopsida; order Malpighiales; family Erythroxylaceae; genus Erythroxylum; species Erythroxylum havanense. The sequence goes on from JANTNU010053194.1 coordinate 28,398, forward strand.
GATCCACTTTCTTAATCCTTGCTCTTCCTAGTCATGTGTTTAGAAATTACATGATCGATTTGAATGGTGGAAGTGCAACGTCTACAGGAGGTCATGTACTATGTTATGACCAGTTTTAAGTCATGACGAAGGTATGCACATAAAGAGTACTAAACGTTTTGTGATTACCCTAGCAGCAGATTCCACTCATGAACTATAATTGCATTTTTATATGAAAAGATTCTGCAATGTTCTGATTTCATGATGTCTTAGTTACTAGGAGTGAATGTTTCGTGAGCCGTGTGATAGTTTTCAGGAGTTCTAGATTTCATGTGAATCTAATTGTCATACTATATAGAAGGTACTCATTTTAGTGTGAGGATATTTATGTCATGTCCTTGATACCATGATGTCCTCACATTTATTCCTTTAATAATATAAAAGCTTTTTATTTCATGCTTTTAGGTCGTTGAGGTTGACGTTAAAGTTGAGAAACCTGGGGAGGCCAATGTTCACAACAATGCGTTTTATGCTGAAGAGAAGCTGCTCAAATCAGAATTGCAAGCGATGCGGGACTGTAATCCTCAAACAGCTCGCCACTGGACTGTAAGATATTGGTTGCATTCTGCTCCCTCTGTTTTCTTGTCGAGGATTGGCATAGCATCTAATTTTGACTTCTCTGAGATGCATTCTACTGAATGAGTTTATAATTCCCAAAAATCTGCACTATCTGATCTTGTTTAGAACCATTTTATGCTCGGAACTGATTTTGTTCCCCATTCATGAACCTTCTTTGATTGATAGCTTGACAAATAAATATGCAACACCTCTCGAGTTTTGCATCGATTTTATATTTTGTTCAACTGATTATGCTGGTGTAGTTTTAATTAAAGGGTAACATGTCCTTGGACCTACTGAAATGCAGTCAATTTATCGTCATTTCAGTTTTTTTTTTTCCCCCATGATGCCAATTAATTTTAAGGGTTGTGTTGATTGGATGGAACCTGTGACATTCCGATTGTAATGTTTACAGAATTATGCCCTGATATGCTGAACGTATGCAGCAACTTATGCTTAATTTTCAGGTGAGGAACACTAGAGCTGTCAATAGAACAGGACAGTTAACAGGATACAAGCTGATGCCGGGTTCAAATTGCTTGCCATTGGCTGGTCGAGAGGCCAAGTTTTTGAGAAGGGCTGCCTTCCTGAAGCACAATCTATGGGTTACGGCATATGCACCTGATGAAATGTTTCCAGGAGGAGAGTTCCCCAATCAAAATCCACGTAATGGTGAAGGACTAGCGTCATGGGTTAAGCAGGACCGATCCTTGGAAGAAAATGATATAGTTCTCTGGTAAGTAACTATTGCCATGGGCACAGGCTTTCCCTCGATTTTGTTATCTGAATATGAGAATTGCAGGTATGTATTTGGAGTTACGCACGTTCCTCGGTTGGAGGACTGGCCAGTCATGCCAGTGGAACGCATTGGTTTTATGTTAATGGTACTTTAACCTTGTCCCTCGTATATGCTCTTTTTCCATTGTTTTATTCTGTTCATTCTCTTTGATTCCGCATCTGGTGAATGCAATTGCAGCCACACGGCTTTTTCAACTGCTCTCCAGCCGTTGACGTACCCCCTAGTCCATGCGAATTGGATACCAAGGACAACGATGCCAAAGACACCGTCATTCCGAAGTCACTTCAAAATGGATTGGCTTCAAAGCTTTGAAATGCTTGTTTTTTCTATTATTTTTGTTCCTGCTCGCCCTCAGCCTCTATATTACTCCTAGTGGACAAACATGGTTTAGAATTTGGATTTTTACATCTCCTAGACACCTAGCTGTGATATTGAACGGTGTTTTAATTCAGCTTATTGGTTTTTTACTTCATATCTTTCAGTTAACTTTTTTCTTTTTATAGTGTAGGTTTTCCAATCACTTAATCATACTATTCTGAATTCCTGAAAAGAACAACAGAGAAAACCGTTCGTTGATATTTCATTAAAAGGAAGTTGAAATAAGCGAATTGGACCAGTAAAATGCAATTGAAAGATTGATAATTAGCTTTATCGGAAACAGACGTCTTTTGGTTTGAGGAGCTAGAAAACATGTCATTGCCTGGATCATCTTTACTTGGAATTTTATTTTAACAAGTTGGATAGAAAAAGGAAGCGACTGACTATTCCACGTAAAGTAAACAGCGTAAATTGGAATCCCAATTCCCAAGTTTTGGACCCTTTCTTCCCAAAGGAAGGTGCGGTGTGAACGCATTATTAGTCCAAGAAAAGGAGCTTTTACATCTATCAGCTTTATAGCTTTCTATCAATACCTGGAAACTTGGAGCAGGTGGAGACACGTTACGCTCAAACTCTAATAAAGTAGTGATTTGAAAAAAAGGAAAAGATTGCAAGCAATTCCGTGTAAGTGGTCTGTTTTAAGTTGGCTCCTGAAAGTGTCTTGGCTATTTGAGTTCACCGCAAGCCGAAAACAAATCCAATCAAAACAAGTGTTATTTCACGGGTCCTGGTCTCATGGTTTGGTATATTTAATCACGTTAGAAGAGAGGGTGGGCAAGAAGACCAAGACCTGTGAATCAAGTCTTGGTGCTTCTGTCCACATCATTTGGCCCATTTTGAAATGACTGCTTTGGCCAAAGGCACGCATTGTTATTTGTTACATTCACGAGATCAGATTTTTCTCCGAATTTCAGCCATTTATTTATGCAGGTTTTATATTTATTTACATAAAATTCATATGAGACTTATATAAATGAATGATTAAAATTTACTGAACATAATAAGACACCATAAAATTAGACAGAAAATTTAGACTCCTAATACTTGGCACGAGAGCTTAATGCGACAAACTTGAGCAGTCCGAGTAGAGGTCATTATGGTAATGGTGATCCAAAGCAAATGAATTGAAGGACCAGTAACTAAAATTAGTAACAAGAAAAACATCTAGTACTAATGTATCAATTCAACAACATAACTAACGACCAAAGGGGAAAACAATGCAAATGAGAATGACACCGGCTTCTACATGCATTCCCACCACAATCACCGGCGGCGATGAAGAAAAAACGCTCCAGAAAGAGCTCTATCTTCTAATTCTACTAGCCGACCAAGTCATCAAGTCTGCCGCCAACGTCGACTCCTCAAAGGGAGATCACTGCTCCGAACTTGTCAAGAAAGTGGACCACCTCTCCCACATGCTTTGCGCTGCCGTCCGCTTCTCCGTCGCCACTCCTTCCTTCTACGACCGCCCTCTCCGCTGCGTTTCCGACGACATCACGAAAAACCTCGACCGGACCCTTGCTTTCGTCCGCAAATGCAAGCACTCCGGCTTTCTTCGGCAAGTCTTCTCCATGACCACCACCGCCGATTTTCGAAAGGTGTCGAGCCTTTTAGAGTCTTCCATAGCGGACATGAAGTGGCTCTTGGCAATCTTCGAGTCTGAAGGGGGTACCTCTTTCTCTCTCCCGCCAATTGCTTGTAACGATCCCATTCTCGCTTGGGTTTGGGCCTATATATCAACTCTTCACATGGGTCAGCTCAAAGACCGTGTTGATGCTGCTAACGAATTGGCCTCTTTAGCTGGTGATAATGATAGGAACAAGAAGATGATTGTTGAGGAAGGTGGGATTTCTCCCTTGTTAAAGTTGCTTAAAGAAAATGATTCACCGGAGGCTCAAATTGCGGCCGCAACCGCCCTTTTTAACATTGGTACTGATCTGGAGAGAGTTAAGTTGATAGTTGATGCTCTTGCGATTCCTATGATTGTTGGAGTTCTGGTGGACTCTCCGGTGAGAGTTCAGATTGTGGTCGTCAAGTTGGTGGCAAAAATGGCTGGACTGGACCTGTATGCGCAGGAAGAGTTTGTGAGGAGGAATGTTACTAGGTCGTTGGTATCACCTTTATCTGCTGATTTGGTTTGGAATGTTGATAGCAACCGGTCTGTGAAAAGTAGTGTTGATTCGGCTGTTGAGTTGAATAAGGAGTTGACTTTCGAGAAGAATAACAGTAGCAACGGGGGGAGTTATCATTCTGATGCTAGTAGTAGTCATAGGAAGGAGAGGGAGACGGAGGCACCCGAAGCGCGGCATATGCTAAAGGTTTGTTGTGGGGAGGCGTTGTGGAAGTTGTCAAAAGGGAGTGTGACAAATAGCAGGAAGATTACTGAGACAAGAGGATTGCTTTGTTTGGCTAAGATGATTGAGAAGGAAAAAGGGGAGTTGCAGTTTAATTGTTTAATGGCTGTTATGGAGATTACGGTGGTGGCAGAGGTTGATGCTGATCTTAGACGAGCTGCATTTAAGACTAATTCACCTGCTGCAAAGGCAGTTGTGGATCAACTATTGAGAGTGGTTCAGCAAGAAAGTGATCCAGAGCTGCAGATTCCTGCTATTATATCTATTGGATGTCTGGCACGAACATTCCCTGCTAGGGAAACACGGATAATCCTGCCTTTGGTTTCCCAACTTGGTAGCAGGAATGTGGATGTGGCCACAGAATCCGCTGTCGCCTTGGGCAAATTTGTGTGTCTGGACAATTACAACCGCTCTCAGCATTCAAGAGCAATTATTGAGTTTGGTGGAGTTAAAGCTTTGATGAAGTTACTTCGGGCTGGTGACCCTGCTCAATTGCACGGCCTTGAGTTGCTGTGTTACCTTGCACTGAGTGCTGGCAACAGTAAGGTTCTTGAGCAAGCGCGGGCCTTGCATACCCTTGAGGGGGCAGCTCGTCAGGTGGTAGCTCAACATCCTCAGATGAAGGATTTGTTTTTGGATGCCATACACCACCTCACTCTCTATCAAGCTGGAGCTCATCCTCATAGGCTACCATTGTCACTATAATGTAAACTTCACGCATTTGATGGATACATAATTATTCAATCTGTTATTGCAGCACACACATGTATATGTATATATATATATGTAGCCTATCTTGCTTCTAATATGACCCCTGAGATTTAACTATTGATTCATCGTTTGCCCTGGAAACTTTGCCCACCAAGGAAATGCATGTGTACCCACATAACCCATATGACTTCTTTGTCTGTCAAGATTCTTTATATTCTTTCTGCCATTGGGACTTTGTTAATTGTTCTAGGGGATCTTATGCCCAGATTACAAACCTCTGGCCACTTAACTTAGAATCTTTGGTGGTTCTCAGTGCTCCCTGTCCGCATAAACCTTTTTGTTGGATATCTCCTAGTTATGGAATGTTTGATTTTATGTTAATTAGTAAGATACGGCAGATATGTAGGGATTGTATATGGCTGATTTATAGGGATTGTTTTTTGTAATCTCTATATATACCTTGGACTCTTGTACTTGAACAGATATTGAATTGAATACTGAATTGAATATCGTGTTTTAACATGGTATCAAAGCAGTGTCGAAAACCTAGGGACTCAGAATTAACATCATCATCGTCCCAACCAATCAGCCAAACCCAGAAATAAACCCAGCAATAAACCGAAACCCAACCAAACCCAGCAATAAATCAACCATCCAAACCCAGCAATAAACCAAAACCAACATGGCAAATCCAACAAGCAGTGGCAACTTAAACCAAGAGCTCTCAATACAGCTCGCCCAAAATCAACCAACCATGTTCAATTCGGGTAATTTGTCGATTGGAATC
>JANTNU010054423.1:0-18614 GCA_024752395.1 Erythroxylum havanense
TTCTCACTTCTGTCAAATTTTAATCCATCTATCAACCTTAAAAACACTCCAAAACAACTTAATACACTACAAACAACAAATCCCTAACCTCAATTCCATTGAAAATCAATTATCCCTCAACTTCCAAATTCAGAGACAAGAAAATTGAAGAATTCATATCAACCGAAACCTATACACATCTCAACAATCAATAACTCTAATTAATCCACAAATCAAACTATCTATACTTAAAAGAGCAAGAACTTACTTGATTTAAACCTTGCAATTTCTTCAAAATCCTCAAGATACTCCAATCCTCAAACTTAAACACACCCACGGTTAACACTCAACCCAACACTAAACATCATCTTCTCCAACACAAAGCTTAAGGATAGGTTAAAAATGAATAAGGAAGCAATTTAGTAAGAAGAAAATGAAAGAAATGAGCAAGGAGGAGATCACGAAGAAGGAGAAGAAGAAGAGCAAAGAGGAAGGCCAACTTTCTTTCCAAAGTAAGAGAGTATTATGGAAGCAAATTTAAAAGATGAGGGTTTTAAACAAAAGAACTTAATGGCTTAAGGCATGTTTGGCAATTCACTTGCCACATGTCCACTTCTTAGGGTCTAAAAATCCAATTCTTATTCTAATTTTCTCCCAATTTCTAATGGCTCTAAGCAATAAATCCAAAAATCATAACTCTAATTTTCCAATGCCATTGGCCAATCAATTTCGGAATCGGAAATCCAATTAATCAGCCTTTAGGCCATCTTTCCAGTCCAGACATAAAACTCCAAAATTTTCAGAAAAATTTCCTAAAAATCCTCAAAAATATAAAACACATGATCATACACTCCAATTCCATATTTCAAACACCTAGAGCTCATTTTCTCTCAAATTCAATATTCAAAACACAATCTACACAATTTTCACAAAATTCCAATATAAACAATTATACCGGGAGTATGTCATACATGCATGTACATGCATATGCTAGTGCAACAATGATCATTTATCTATAAATATAGAGGCTAAAATGCATGTGCAATTCGAAATATGCTTGCACACAATCCTAACCCATTTCAAATTACCAATATGCCCATCACATCAGTAACGAGATGTTACAATATAAAACTTTTAAAAATGTTCAAATGCTTGACTCTTGGAGTTCAACATGTACACTCCAGTCTTCCTCTAAGCATTATCAGTAAATGTAACCAAATATTTGTTACCTCCTAGTGACTTCTCCTCAATAAGGCCATAAACATCTAAATGCACCAACTTTAATATCTGTGAATTCTTTGTAGATCTTCTTTTGAAAGAGACTTCATGTTGCTTTCTAACAAAACAATAATCACAAGAATTAAGCAGTAGTGAGTTCTTAACTGGAATAAAATATTTACTAGCTAACAACTTTAATCCCTTTTTACTCATATGTCCTAATCGCCGATGCCATAGATTTGGAGAAGTGTCCTCTTCGACTGTGTATATTTCTCCTTCACTACACACCTTTAACTGTGTCTTGTATAGTAAGCAACATAACTCTCCTTGAGCAAAAATAATAGTACCTTTGGACAGTTTCCACTTCCTATCCCAAAAAGTATGCTAAAATCTTTCCTGATCTAACACATTAGTTGATAATAGATTTAACCTTAGATTGGATATGTGACGTACATCTCTCAAGATTAGTAAACATTTAACATTTATTTGAACTTAGATATCACTCAAATAGGCAATCTTGGTGAAACTTTTATTTTCCATCTTTTCACTCCCAAATTTTTCATGCTTGTAGTTCAAGAAGAACTTCACCTTTAAAACATAATGATAAGAAGCTCTCGTGTCAATTAGTCACTTAGAACCTAAATTACTTATATGGAATCATTAACTTGTTACACAAACTAAAGACATCTCATTATCTGTGCATGAAGCTGTTATAGTTGTATTATTATCATCTCTATCATTCTGACGATCTTACTTTTTATGGTCCTTCTTCTACTTATAGTAGAGCCTCTTAATGGGTCCTGATTTTTTGCAATAGTGACATGTCTTCAAGTCTTTGTCACCCCCAGGCTTTGATTAATTTTTGGACTTGTCATGCACTTTAGGACCCCTACTCTTATCCCTTCCTTTGCTTTCTGGCACAAAAGCATGCATGTTGTCAACTCATATCTCTTTTCTTTTGATTTCTTTATTGAGTATATTCTCTTTCATTACATCCAAAAAAAGTAGACCTTCAAGAGCAAGTTGCTAATTGTCACCACCAATGTCTTTTATTATCCGGTAACGAACTCAACATAAATAAGGTTTGAAGCTCGTCATCAAGAATGATCTTAATTGTACTAAGCTTGTTGATTATATAATGGAAACCACTTAAATGCTCCAACATAGATTTTTCAACTTTCAACTTCAAGTTCACAAAATTTTTAATTAGAGAAACCTTGTTAAGGGTAATATTCCTTTTATAGAGTTCTTCTAGTTTTTTTAACAACTCAAAAGGATATGTTTTCTAAGATTTATGGTTGAATATACTGATATCAATTAATTTTCTAATCGTGCATAGAGTTTTCCACTTCATTTTTTCACATTCTTTATTTGACATCTTCTTATGTTTTGAAGGAACATCATCCTTCACACCTTTGTTCACATCAATAAGATCAAAAAAAATCCTTGCAGTACAGAAGATCCTCCATCATGGGCCTCCAAATTGAGTAGTTTGTTGACATTAACTTGACTATAAAGCTGTTTCCACTTTCCATCACGATAACTCTGATATCACTTACAAGAACATAATAATACAACTCTCTAAAAGATTAAGAACAAAAATACTCTTCAACTTCAACCAACAAATCAGTATGAGAACAAAAAACTTAATGAAAATCCAACACCAAGATTTACGTGGAAAACCCTCCAATATAGAATAAAAACCACGGGCCAAACTGACAAAAAATTCTACAAACTGAAATAAAAATTTATAAAGTTTGATCTCTCAAGTCTCAACAACAAGTTATCTCACAAAGTTTCAAGATTGAAACCAAAGTTGATGTAACAATCAACAAACTCTCAAACTAATAAAAAAATTTAAAAAAATGAGGATAGTACAGTACTTGCCCTCTCTCTATTTTCCTCTCTTTTGGATGTTATGGTCGCACTCTCATGAAAAACCTATGTATTTTTCTCTTTTTTACTCTAGACAGGGTCACATACATAGTAGTGTAAGTGATTATGTATCTTTCAACACCACCTCTATCACAAACATATACGGCTACAAAAAGTAACACAGTCGTCACACACGGCCATGTGTGTCATGTACATGAGTGTGCATACGACCATGAATGTCTTTGTTCTTCACACAGTTCCAAGACTTACACGGTTGATCTATATAGTCTTATAAGTCAAGACATGGGCATGTGTCACTCTACACTGGCTTTTGTGCTTACAAAGTTAATATAAACATCTGTGTAAGTCAAGGACATAGCATGTAGCAACTTATACGACCATGTCTCTCCCCAGAAAAGCTTCATTCATCTTGTCTTCATTTGGTTGTTATCCTCATAAAGGTGTTTACAACCACTGAAAACCTCAAAATAGGGTTGAACATGTATATAATAATATCATATCAAAAAGAAGATGATAACTTAATGTCTTTATAAACTTATAAACCATATTACTAATCAATTTCTTAGTTATTTTCAAATTTATAGTCCTCTTAAGCTTAAATTGAAATTACTATTGGACCATTCTAAACTTTTGAAATCAAAAGTTTTTTTGACTATTCACAATTCAACTTATTATTCTAATGCCTTATGAACACATGGCAATTAATCTAGTTAGGAGATATCCTAAGTTAGATGTTATAAAGGTCCAAAGAAGATATATTGCCTTAATGACACTGGCTCATAAGCCTCATGCTTTTGAAAGAGGAAACAAGCTTGGATTTTTGCAACATCTCTGCTCTAAGTTAGTTGTTCTAATGGGCGAGACAAGAGGTATTGCCCTTATTGATAATGGCAATAAATATACAAGAAACATTCCTAAATCCTTGTTTTCTCTCGACAAATAATGGTTCAAATAATTACGATGCCTTAAAAGATAGGCATAGACTAGCACTTAAACCTGTGAAGATTTTGTGTGAAGAAACCATATGTTCAAGCATGTCAACAGTTATAGATGAAATAGGACCTGCAATCCTTAAAGCTGCTCACATGGGAATTTACCAAATGGTTACGAAGGTTATCAAAATATTTCCTGATCTGGTTTGAATCAAAAAAAGATTGTCAGCTCAAGGTCCATATTTAATGATATTGACGATAACCTTATAATTTTTAAAAATCAAATTGGACTTATTTCCTTATATATAAACAACGGTATAATTCTTAAAAGGAAATAAAATCATGGAATAATAACTTTCCTTCATGCAGGAACCTTCTTTATAAACTTATCTTATTAAAAAATGGTTTATCCGAAAGGATCCTGCTTATTATAAAGGTTATATATTAGCCGCATGATTACTAGAATATTTTTGGCAAAGATGACATCAAAGCTATTCGGAATTAAATCCATCCAGTTGACTAAAGATGCAAGTGAAGTAACGGATAGTTGAAAGAAAAGCCTACTTAAGGAAGAGTAATTTCTTTCGTGAACAGAGATTAGACTTTCAAAATACAACTATAGCATAAATTCTTTTAAAAGTGATATCATTGTAAAAATCTCTTGCTCTTTAGAAAGTGAAAATATTTTATAGAGAGATCAGTGTAACTCATATTGAGAGCTTATAGAGGCTAGATAAATACTACTAGTATGGAAGGTTGGAGAACCTTAAAAAAACATGTACTCGTAAGCTTGAAGAGGCTCGTCAAATTACTATGTGGATTTTCATAGTGAAACACTCAAGTTGGATACTTAGGGACTAGATGTAGACTTAGGTTATAAGCCGAATTAGTATAAATCAACTGTGTTCTTCTCTCTCTTCTCTTAAATTCTATATTTCTACATTATATTATGTGTGAGTTCATTTCAGCAAGAGGCTCCTGCAATTCTAAAATAGGTTCCTTCAGTTTGTAACTTGCTAAAGGTTCCTTTTATTTCAACAAGCTCCTTCTGTTTTAAAATTTTTTTTAACTGGACTTATTCTTTACCAGGCTCTTGTCGATGTACAGGCTATTATCGTCTGACAGGCTTCTATTGTTTTTAATTTTTAACAAGCATCTATCTTTATTCAAATTGAAAATAGTTTGCGAAAAAATTTTAAGTCACACACAATTCATCCCTCCTTCTTGTATGTGTTTGCTTTATCATTTGGTATCAGAGCAAGGTTTCACATTTGTATCTTTTACAACACATGATAGATCATAGCAAACACCTTGAGAAGCTTTTAAGGACAATCTACCAGAATGCCTCCTTACTTCAATGGAAACAACTAATCATACTGGAAAGAGAGAATGATCATATATCTCCAACCTGTAAATATCGAAGAATGGCAAGCGATTAAAGTTAAAGCTACTATTCCCACTTCTGATAACGTAGAAGTATGGACTGATGCTGGCAGGAGAAATACACAACTAAACGCTAAGGCAAAACATCACCTGATATGTACGTTGTCTCTAGAAGAATATGAAAAGATATCCTACTGCTCCACGGTAAAAAAAATGTGGGACAAACTTCAAATTATCTTTGAAGAGATGAATGAGGTAAAGAAACATAAAATAAGTTTGTTAGTGCATCAATACGAAACTATTGGCATGAAATATGGGAAACCATAAACAAATTCTTCAGATGCTTTAATAACATCATCACCGCCTTGAAGAATCTGGGAAAATATATCCGAATGATGCTCGTAACGAAGATTCTAAGGTCACTACCAAAGGAATGGAGACCTAAGGTGACAACTCTAGAAACAACAAAGGATTTAGATACCATTTCACTCGACTGGCTACGAGAAAATTTGATAATCGATGAAACTAAGCTTAGGAGAGATGAAAGATCCTCCTATAGAAAAGGAATGGCATTAAAAGCAACTAACAAATCAAATAGTGATGAAAGCGACACTAAGTTGCAGATATATGGAGATGATGAATTCAACTTTATGGTAAAAAAAATATACACGCTTCTAACAAAAGAAGTTAACAAAGAAAAGAGAAGGAAATAAGAAAGTTGGAAATAACAAGCCCCTATCAAAAGGTAGCAACAACAATAACAATACACAAATCATATGTCCTCTCCTTCAAAAGGATAAAACAAAGAACAGTAAATCTAGAATGTAAGTTATGACTGTAGCTTGGTCTGACTAAGATTTTGAAAGCTTTAAAGAAGATGAACCTGAGGAAGTTAGTAACGTCTACTTCATGATTGAATTAGGAGATGATGAGGTATACTATTCTAACTCTGATATTGAAGTTGATGAATTGAAAAATTCACATCATGAATTGTATGATCAGTACAAAAGGTTGACGGTGAAATATTTCAAAAAATTTGAGAAGTCCAAGAATAATGATGCATCTCTAAAAAGTAAGATTAAATCATTAGAATCAATGAATGAGAATCTGGCGATCAAGAATATGTCTCTCGAAGTTGAGTATAAGCAAAAGGTTTATGAAAATGAAGTACTGGAAGAAGAATAGCCAAGTTGGAAAATATGTTGCTAAAAATGATTCTAAATAGGGATGTTAAAAATTACCCGGCCTAACCTGACCCAGCTTAGGTCAACAGGTTTGGCCCGGCCAAACCGAGCCATGGACTGTCTGGGTTTGGCCCAAGAAAATTTGAGCCAGGCCAGGGCCCGTGAGTCATTAGCCACAGGTCGCGGGTTACGGGCCATGGGCCAAGGTGGTTGAACTAGACCGTGGCCCATGGCTCACTCAGACTAATAAACAAAATAACATCGTTTTGTTTTAAGTGTAAAACGATGCCATTTAAGTTATAAGACAGTTAACAAAATATAAGACAAAACGATGTCATTTTTTTCATTTTGCCTCTCATTAAACGAAAGCCAGCCAGCCTCGACCTCCCCTCCTCTCGCTCGCTTGCCCCTCAGTCAGCCTCCTGCCTCCATCTCCTTTCATCCCCAACCTCTCACATTTTCACTCTCACTCACACAACACTTTTCACTTCTCTATTCTTCTTCTTCGGTTCACATTCTTCCTTTGTTCTTCTTCTTCGTATCTAATCTATCATGTGCACGTCGAAGTCACCAATGCTTAAACAACCAACTATGAACAGTCCAACATACTTAATAAGGCAATCTTTCATTCTCTCTTCATCAATTTGGTTTTTTATGTTGTTTTGAGAAATGATTTGGCTAATTTGAGAACTTTGTGTGTTAAGTCGATAAGGACCTTGTAGAAATGTACGTCCCCTTTCCGATTCTTCAACTTCCTAACTGCTCAACCCAATTTCCAACGGACTGTTGAGGAAGCTTGGGCCTCCCCAGTTACAGGTACTCCTTTGTTTAGGGTGGTGGCTAAACTGAAGTTAGTCAAGCGAGCCCTCAAAACCATAAACTGGGGTCAGATTGGTGATATCAATGCTAGAGTAGAGAATAATTAGGCAACTCTCAATCACATCCAGGACCAACTGAAGTTATCCCCTAACTCTCCCCTTCTGCTAGCTAAGGAGACAGAGGCTATTAGAGAGCTTTATAGATCTCTTGTTGATCAGGAATCGTTTTATAGACAATCCTCTAGGATCCGTTGGCTTAAAGAAGGAGACCAGAATACCCAATTTTTTCATTATTCTCTCCTTGCCCACAGGAACAGAAATTCCATTCATTCTCTAGAAGTAGGAAATGGCATTAAGGTTATAGGCCTTCCCGAAATTCAGGCTCAATTTCTAGCTTAGTTCAAAGGTACCATTGTGGCTGTTAAGAATCTCCACCCCTCCAAGGAGTTTGTTTCTCATATTTTTCCCACTCCCCTAACAGATATCCATTCTAATGTTGTTATTGCTGAATTTTTGCCTCAAGAAATTCGAGAGGCTTTTCACTCTATTAACCCCAATAAGGCCCCGGGCCTAGATGGGTTTAATGGTTTCTTCTATAAGCAGGCCTAGCCTATTATTGGGGAAGAAGTTACTGGAGCTATTCAAAAATTTTTCCTCTATGACAAACTACTCAAAGAGCTCAATTCCACTTTCATCTCCCTTATCCCTAAAACAGCTCAACCCTCCTCTGTCCTAGACTTTAGGTCTATCTCTTATTACAACATGCTCTATAAGGTTATTGCTAAAATTTTAGCAAATAGGCTTAGCAAAATTCTCCCTCTCATAGTTAACCCTAATTAAAGTGCCTTTATCAAGAATCGCAGAATAGGGGACAACATTCTTTTAGCACAAGAGATCTTTAAGAACTATCACATTTCCAATAATCATAAGCAGTGTGCTTTTAAAGTGGATCTCTAAAAGCCTAGGACTCTATCCATTGGGACTTTCTTCTTAACACTCTTGAAGCAGTAGGACTTCCCTTGAGGTCCATTGAGTGGGTCAAAGAATGTATCACCTCCCCTTCTTATTCCATTTTGGTAAATGGGTCCCCCACACAATTTTTCAAAGGTAAATCTAGTTTAAGACAAGGTGACCCGTTATCACCCTTCCTCTTCATTCTCTGTGTGAAAGTTTTCTCTAGGAATTTGAGAGTTAATACAGAAAATTCTCCTCAATTCAAATACCATTGGAGCTGTCAAGGTCTTAAGATCAATCATCTTCTTTTTGCAGACGATCTCTTAATGTTTTGTCATGCGGACTTATTTTTACCTCAACTTTTGCTTGATTCCTTGTGCACATTCTCTGTGTTTTCTGGTATGGACATGAATACTTCCAAAAGTCAATTTTACTTATCCCCGGATGTTAGCTATCTGAGCCATAGGATGAAACTTGTTTCTGGTCTTCAACAAGGTTCTCTCCCTTTTTGGTATGTAGGGGGTCCTCTCATTACATGTCATCTCACTAGGCGGGATTGTGCTTCTCTTCTAGACAGAATTGACAATAGGATCAATGGCTAGACTCATAAGAGCCTTTCTTATGTAGGTAGACTTCAATTGGTCATTTCTGTCCTCTCATCCTTCCATGTCTATTGGTCCTCACATTTTATTCTTCCCTCTTCCATCCTGAAAGACATAGAGGCCACGCTTAGGACTTTTTTATGGGAAGGTAAGGTTGTTTCTAATATGCAAGCTAAGGTTAAGTGGAGTGACATCTGTCAACCTAAGAGGAAGGGGGGCTTAGGAGTTAAGCATTTGACTACTTGAAATCAAGTTCTGTTAGGAAAATGGATTTGGTATTTGTTTGAAGATAGGGAAGCTTTATGGGTTAAGTGGGTACATACAATCATTCTGAAAAGGAAAAATTTTTGGAGTGCTAAACCTACTTATAATAGTTCTTGGAGTTGGCAAAAGATTTTATCAGGGAGTGATAAGTTATGTCATCAATTCAGATTTAGGATTGGAAATGATATTTCTACTCTTTTCTGGCAAGATCCTCGGCACCCGCAAGGTATTTTGAGGACCATGGCTACGTCGAGAGCGATCAATGGATTGGAGCTCCTGCTCACAGCTTGAGTGTCTGAAGTCATACTTAATGATAATTGGAGATTACGTGAGGTATCCATGGACCTCATAAGGCACCTTGAACCACCTGGGTTTGTCTCTAATACCTCCTTACCTGACTACCTGGAATGGTTAGTTGGCCCCACCAAAAGATATACAAATGTTTCAGCCTATCAACTCTTGCGTCGTCCCTTATCGGATGTTCCTTAACACAGCTGGTATGGTCCAAATATAGTAAACCTTGGTGCTCGTTTACCTTATGGCTTGCCTTCCTACAAAAGTTGCAAACAAGGGACAACCTATCCTACCTCTATACCCCCAATCACTGTTCTCTGTGCATCTCCACTAATGAATCCATAGACCACTTATTCTTTGAATACCCCTTCTCTAAAATAATTTGGGACCAATGCCTCACCCACTTCTATTTGCCTACCCTTAACCAATCTACCCTTTCAACAATCCTCTCCTGGTATAGAAGTGCTTCCTGTTTTAGGATTTCAGCCTTTCCTTATTTCCCTCTTCTTCTTTCTACTACCGTGTACCTTATTTGGATTGAACGTAATGCTAGAACCTTCAAAAATGAAGCTATGGTTGTGGAGCGAGTGTATCTCGGAGTAATCTCTCACATTAGGAAACTTATCAACCTATATACAGAAAGGAGGTAATTATATTATTGTTGGTTTTCACTAACTTTACAAGTTGATTCCTCAGTTTATTCTCGACCAAATTAGAAGGTTCAACACTGTCACTTCCTCTTGGCAACCTTCTCATGGACAAATAATCAACGGATACTCCATTCGCCTCAGTTGACGGCCGGCCATGTTGGAAAAGGATGCTCAAGTGCGGTTTTGACTTCTTTATCTTATGGGTTTGCCTCTTTGGGGATTGAGTTTCAGCTAGCTTAGGCTTCCCATATTAATTATTTCTCTTTGGTATGATTTTGGTTGCGTTTTGTTTCTTTTTTTCTTGAGTGGTTGTAGGATGCTCCATCTTTAGCTGCAAAAATTTCTAAGTTTTTCATGGCTGTGTGGCTAGTTGCTATGTATTAGCTTGTTGTGTCCCCCGTGGCACTTGTGTGAGAACTCATTGTACATATCTTTGTTTCTTTTATTAATTTTTCTAATTTACTAAAAAAAATGGGAATATGGGATAATACTTGTAATGTGTTTGATGCAATGCTGCAGAGATTGTTAGTTGTTTGTAACACCAATAACCAAAACAAAAATTTAATTATATGGACCAACAAAATTTTTGTGTTACTTTCCACAAATCAATTCACCTGCTTTGCCAGCATTTCTTAGCTTAATTTCCACTAGTAAAATCATCATTAATCATCCAAGTGATCTCAATCCCATTCGGTTTTATTATTTCTCAGCCAATATGTTTAATTTATTTTCCTTTATACGCTTCTTGAAATATTGTCAACTCATGATTTTGGTCGACAAGATGATCTGGTATAGCAGGAATAAGTGCATCTGTAGAAACTTGAATGCATGTAATAAGCATTTACATATGGATTTTAATATTCACCTTACTCATTTTGTATCTTCGTTGAAATTTAGAATTAAAACTCAAGCCTTTTAAAGCATGTATTTTGCGCACCATGAACCATGTTTGAAAAATGATGCACCATGAACCATGTATGTCTGCTTTGACTCCCATTATATTGAAAAAGAACAACATCAATGTTGTTTTGAAAGGAATCATAAATGAGATACTTCGTTTAAGCCCCTTTTTCTTACCAAGGAACTCTTAACTCCTTAAAAAGATCATGATTGGTTAGGACACAGATTGGAGGGACGTCTTTTTAATTGTCAATTCAGTTTCAGCTCTCCAAGTCCAACATCCAAATCCTCATGTATGAATGTCGGTTATGAGTAATACTTAATAATGTTATCTCTACATAAATAACATAATAGTAAAACCAATACTATTATTCTGTTTTTCCTTTTCTATTTCTATTTCTTTTTTTCACAATCCATTTTAGTTATTATAATTTTCAGTGTGAATGTGCACGTGCAATCAGACCAGAAGTGTTGAACTTTTTTGGTTAGTAGAACAACTTGGGTTTGGCTAGTCTTTGTTGTAAGAGTTCACATTTGTATTCAGATATAATGACAAGGACTAGACTATATTAGAGTTATAAGCACAGTACTACAATGACAAGCCACATAACAGTGTTAGGTCATAAGCCTATGATTTGGTAATAACAATCTAGCCCAAACGTTGCTTCCTTTATTTCCTTTTCTGTTTATATCAATCCAACCCCATGATGAGCAGCACATAAGTAGTTCCTATTCTTCAGGCCTTGCTCCGAAAAGTTGGGAAGTCCTAAACCCAAGTGTAAGCAACCATACACCATATGTTGAGAACCAAATCCCACATCAGATAACTAAGTCACCAGATAAAAATCACTTTCCGGTCCTACTACAAATATGGTGATAGATAGATTTATACTTGACTGGTACACAGTTATCAAAACTTGTTAATATGTTATAGTTCAAAGTGATGGAAATGTAGAAAACATAATGTTAGTCTTCAGCTTATGAAAATAATTTGAATGGAAATATGTCAATGATCCTTCCGAAGCCCAAAGTGAGCTATTCTTGCCGACAAGTTTAGCGGTGAATATAATTGCACATGGGTTGATGCAATAAAGTTAATCCTTCCAAAGGAAATGATGAAGAATATTATTAAGAAAATTTGATACAATAACTTACCATTGCACCCCTAAATGATCGATCTAACTTACTTGGACATTCTAGCATATTCAAAGTTTGGACTTTCTTTGATTTTTCTTGAACATTTTGTTTTATATGGAATATTTTAACTAGAATGTAGGCTAAGTATTTTGACTCAATGGTAAGAGGCGTCCACTTAAAGTGGAACAAAATCTTGAAGTCTTGTGTTCGAGTCGTGACTCACGCAAGTGCCAAAGAGGACAATACCTGGAGTGATGGCGGTAGAGGCCGGGCTCTACAATAAATATATAAAAAAATTTAAAAATATATTAAATGACCAGGCCGACTAAGGTTTGACAGGCTACTCATGGCCCAAGTGGGCCCTCAGACCAGTTGGCTTCGACCCGCCCACGGGCCAGGCCATCAATGGCCCCTGCCCAGCCCGACCTGTTGATACTTTTACTTCTGAAAAGGTGAGATAGTTGGAAGAAAAAGTCACTACCTTAGAACTTGAGAAAGGAAAAAGTGCTGAAAAGATCTTATCTCTAGAAAAAGATTTGGTAAATTTCGTTTATGGAAGGAATAACTTTGATGCATTGCTTGGTAGCGGTAAATGCGTTTTTGATAAGGTCGAAATAGGATACAATAAAAACAATAATATCAAGCCTTACAATAATTTTGTAATCAAATCAAGCAATAGCTATAGCCAAAATAGCAAGAACCTGATACATGATAGAAATTATATCAATTCTCATTCATGTGTTTTATGTTTCTACTGTGGTAGACATGGTCACATTAGTCATTCTTGTAATTTTCATAAAATGGAGAAATTATCTCAAATGTATACCTGGAGACCGAAAGGTCAAGCTACTAACCTGAAAAGACCGAGAACAATTTGGATACCTAAAATGAGATAATATTTTTTGTAGATATGTTTCGAAACAAAGACAAGAGAAAATTAATGGATAGTCAAAGCGGCTACTCAAGACACATGACAAGTGAAATATCACACTTCAACTACATTGAAAGAAAAGATGGCGATAAGATAATGTTGTCATTGCAGACAAAAATAAAGCAAAACTTCTTGAAGTTGGTAAAATTGGTAATTCTGATTCTACCTCTATTGATAATGTTCTCGTTGTTGATGGTTTGAAACATAACTTGTTGAGTGTGAGTCAGCTATGTAACAAAGGTTACAAAGTCATCTTCTATGTATCTCATTGTGAAATTGTCGATATTTATAATCATAATATTATGTTTGTTAGTTCTAGAAATCAGAGTATATAATGTGCTCAACTAGAAGACATGTCCTCACAAAATATTAAGTGTTTTATTTCTCTAGAAAATGATTCGTTTATATGGCACAGGAGATTTGGACATGTCAGCATCAGCATTCTATCAAAATTGTCTAAAAATGAGTTAGTAAGAGAACCACCGACTTTGAAGTTTGAAAGTAATCAGGTTTGTGAGACTTGCTTAAAAGGTAAACAAGTCAAAAGCATCTTTCCTTCTAAAAATATTATGTCTACTAGCCGACCACTTGAACTTGTACATATGGATCTATTTGGTCCCAATAGGATTCAAAGATTTGATGGTAAACATTATGATTTTGTTTTTGTAGATGATTATTTCAAATTTACACGAGTTTACTTTCTATCAAATAAGGATGATGTTTTTGAATTTTTTGAGAAGTTTTGCAGAAAAATTTAGATCGAAAAAGGATACTGCATTACTTCAATTCGAAGTGATCATGGAAGAGAATTTAGTAACAAAAACTTTGAAGAGTTCAGTGACAGCAATGGTATAACTCACAACTTCGTATGTCCAAGGACGCCTCAACAAAATGAAGTTGTAGAGAGAAAGAATATAACTTCAATTAATATGGTTAGGACCATGCTGTATGAAAGTGGACTACCTCATAGATACTGGGCAGAAGCAGTATCCATGGTATGCTATGTACTTAACAGATGTCTCATAAGCCCCATTATAAAAAACACTTCTTATGAGTTGTGGAAAGGAAAAAAACCAAATGTTGCTTACTTTCGAGCATTTGGCTGCAAGTGTTTCGTTTTAAATAATGGAAAAGACAATCTTGAAAATTTTGATGTAAGATCAGATGAAGCCATCTTTCTGGGCTACAGTGATGCGAGTAAGGGATTCAAAGTCTATAATAAAAGAACAAGGAAAATAGAAGAATCAATACATGTGATATTTGATGAAGCACTACCCTCGACAATATCAGCTAATTTAGATGATGAAGACCACCCCTTAGTTCTTAAAAATACATCAGAGACTCTAATTATAGCACCTTCAAAATCACAAGATCAAGAAGGTCCTTTTGAAGCTAGAATAGAGTGGGCTTCTTCCTCTCAACAGGAGCCTATGCAAAGAAAACACCTAGAGAATGGAGAGTTTTTGATACACACCAATCCATTCTAAAAGATCCTTATGAAATTCTAAGAACAAGATCATCATTCAAGAATAACTTTGTTGCTCTCATCTCACAAATAGAATCAAAGACCGTTAAAGAGATCGTTACTGACGAAAATTGTGTTTTAGTCATGAAAGATGAACTGAATCAGTTTGACAAAAACAAAGTATGGAATCTAGTACCTTGTCCCGAAAACAAGTCAATCATTGGGACTCGATGGGTTTTTCGAAACAAACTTTACAAAAATGGTAAAGTGGTAAGAAATAAAGCTAGACTTGTAGCTCAAATTTACAATCAACAGGAAGGTATTAATTTTGATGAAACTTAAACTCATATTGCTAAATTGGAATCAATTAGAATCTTACTTGCCTTTGCATGATATAGAAATTTCAAGTTGTTCCAAATGGATGTTAAAATTACATTCTTAAATGGTTACATTAACGAAGAAGTATTTGTTAAGCAACTCTCAAGTTTTGAAGATGAAAACCATTTGGATTATGTAATGAAGTTAACCAAAGCTCTGTATGGCTTAAAACAAGCTCCTCGAATATCGTATAAAAGGTTAAGTAACTTTCTGCTTGAAAATAACTTTAAAAGAGGAAAGGTCGATAAGACCTTATTTATTAAAAGAAAGGAGAATGATTTACTCTTAATGCAAATATATGTTGATGACATAATATTTGGTGCTCCTAATCCATCGTTCTGTAAAGAATTCTCAGTATTAATGTAGGGGGAGTTTAAAATGAGGATGATGGGAGAATTATCATTCTTTCTCGGATTATAAATAAGACAAATAGAAAAATGAATCTTCATTAGCCAAGACAAGTACACAAAGGAACTCATCAAGAAATATCACTTTAAGAATGTCAAACCGATAGTACTCCCATTTACACTGGAACTAAAGTTGATAAAGATGAAGAAGGTAAAGCTACGGATGAGACAAAGTATAGAGGAATGATTGGATCACTACTATATCTTATAAGCTCAAGATTTATGCTTAATGTGTGTCTTTGAGCACGCTTAAATCAAATCTAAAAGAAAGTCACCTTCAAGCAGTGAAAAGAATCTTTCGATATCTCCATGAAACTATGGATTTTGGACTACGATATCCAAAAACTAATTCATTTGATATAGTGAGATATTGTGATGCAGATTATGCAGGTGATAAAGTTGATCGAAAAATACAAGCTGTCATTGTCAATTTCTTAAAAGATGTTTAGTATCTTGGTATTGCAAGAAGCGAAATTGCTCAACACTTTTGACGAATGAAGCTGAATACGTAGTAGCTATCAGCTGTCGCTCTCAAATATTATGGATGAAGCATCAACTATAGGATCTTTCTCTAAACTTTTCTCATATTCCTATATTATGTGATAATACTAATGCTATTAATCTGTATAAAAATTTGTGCATCATTCTAGGACTAAGCATATAGAAGTCAAACATCATTTTTTTAGAGATCATGTTTAGAAGGAATCGATGATCTTTTGGATATTAATACTGAAAATCAAATAGCTAACATTTTCACTAAGTCATTTTTTGAAGATAGATTTTGTATGTTAAGAAAAGAACTTGATATGTGCAAACTCTCTGATATTATTTCTGCATGAATTCTCTTTGTTACTTGTCATTGAATTTCACAAGCTCCTTCTATTGTGTTTCCTTAGAAACTCTCTTTTAGTCTAATAGGCTCCTTCTAATTTTAGAAGGCTCCTCCTACTTTAACAAAGCAGGGTACACATGTCCTGAAGGGAAATGATTCGTGGCATTGTTTCAGCTTTTAAGTGCAGCTCTGACAAGCAATTGTACGATACTGACAGAAGATATGTAGACGATCACACTTACTGTATTAGCGTATGCCCGTTCATGTTCACACAAGGTCAACACTCAGGAATCGCTTAAATATACCATAAACAAATCTCTCTCTTCTACTCATCATATTTTTCTCAAAAGTGTCATTTATTCGTTCTGCATCCAAACTTTCTGCATTTTTCTCAAGTTTCTCTTCCCAACAATCTTCAAAAGAAGAACAAAATCAAAAGGACAAAAGAATTTTTTGGCTTCAACTTCAGTCATGACGAAACACCTTGTCATGAACAAACTTTTGTTTCTGATTCCTCGTCTTTGTCTCTCGTAGTAGGTTATCTAGACACTTCCACCGAACCTATTTTTGTCTCCTCAAAGCTCCTGTTCCCCTTGAGACGAAAATAGCATGAATGATTAATTTCTTCAACTGCTGAGGGAAATTCGCTCTAACCAGGGTCAAATGTGCGAACAAATTGGCAGCCTCGAAAACCAAATCATGGATTTGCAAATTCATCTTAGGAGATATTCTTTCTGACTGTGACAATCAATTTTTTTCTATTTATACTTTGTTTTATTTCACTTCCTCCCCATTTCTTTATTTTTTGTGTTTTTGATAATGACAAATGGGGAGAGCTTATATGGACATTTTTTTGCATATATACGATATGATTTCTTGATGCTACCTTGATTATATCTATGATTGATTCTACTGTGAAAATCTGTGATGCATAATTGATAAGCTCCTTTCTTAAGAGACAGACTCCTTCTAATTATATCTGAACATATAAAAGTCTCAGGTATTTTTCGAAATCATCCTTTTTTAATCTTGAAATATATATATATTATTACTTGTCATCATCAAAAGGGGAGATATTGCTAGCTCAAGGTTCATATTTTAACGATTTTGATGATAACCTTACAATATTTCAAAATTTAAATTAGATTTATTTCTTATATATAAACAACGGTATAATTCCTAAAAGAAAATAAAATCATGGAATAACTGCTTTCCTTCTTGCAGGAACCTTCTTTATGAACTTACTTTATTGAAAAATTGTTTATCCGAATGGATCCTACTTATTATGAAGGTCATATATTAGTCACGTGATTACTGAAAGATTTTTAGCAAAGATGATATCGAAGTTATTCAGAATTAAATCCATCCAATTGATTAAGGATGCAAGTGAAGTAACGACTAGTTGAAAGAAAAGCCTACTTAAGGAAAAGCAATTACTTTTGCGAACAAAGATCAGACTTTCAAAATACAACTATAGCATAAATTCTTTTAAAAGGGATATCATTGTAAAAATCTCTTGTTATTTAGAAAGTGAAAATATTTTTAAGAGAGATCAGTATAACTCATATTGAGCAAACTTCATTTTCTGTTGAGAGCTTGTAGAGGCTAAATAAATACTACTAGTATGGAAAGTTGAAAAACTTTGAAAAATATGTACTCGTGAGCTTGAAAAATCTCGTCAAATTACTATTTGGATTTTCATAGTGAAATACTCAAGTTGAATACTTAAGTCTTCGACATAAACTTGATTTATAAGCTGAACTAATATAAATCAACTTTGTTTTTCTCTCTTTTTCTCTTAACTTTTATAGTTCTACATTATATTGTGTGTGTTCATTTCAATAAGGGGCTCCTTTAATTCTAAAATAGGCTCCTTCAGTTTATAACTTGCTAAAGGTTACTTTTACTTCAAGAGGCACCTTCTATTTTAAAATTGTTTTTAACTGGAGTTATTCTTTATTGGGCTTTTATCATTTAACAGGTTACTATTGTCTGATAGGCTTCTATTATTTTTAATTTTTAACAGACACATGTCTTTATCTGAATTAAAAGTAATTTGTGAAAAAATTTTAAGTCACACATAATTAACCCTTTTACGTGTGTTTGCTTTGTCAAAAAAGAGGGCAGGAACATATTTCACCTGCCAGTTTACACCGCGGAGAAAGGCTTTTCAATCTTCTCCAACCATATGAGTCCGGCTATGCTCTCCCGCAGTCGTCTGATTCTCAACATCTTGCATGTGGCTGCACGTTTGGGGCCAGACGATTCCAGTCTTGGTCCAGCCCTCCAAATGCAAAGGGATATGCAATGCTCCATGGTAATCCAAATTTATTTCTACTAGTTCTTGTTATAAGTAAATTTATTCCTTTTACAATTTTACCTTAATTTTG
>JANTNU010055706.1:0-18544 GCA_024752395.1 Erythroxylum havanense
TCAGGACTCCCAATAATAGACTTTTCGTTCATTTCACATTTATCTCCAAAACATCTTTTCATTGCTAAACTTTTCAAAATTTCCAATTTTCACAATCCAATTCTCATCTGAACGATTTTAGCCAATTTCCGATTTTACAATCAAGTCGGGAATTGTCATACATGTATATACACACATATATATATATATATTCCTATACCATTGAAATCATTTACCGATGTTTATCAAACTTTAATGCATGAATAATGCAGCAATTGCCTGTGCTCAATCCTAACCCGATCCAAATTACCCATATACCCGTTAATCCGGTAACGGGATGTTACAATTGGTCTTTGAATGAGTTTCAAACAGCCTAAGTGTCAATCCATTCGTCCATTTCTTCTTGTGCAGATTAAGAAGCATCTTCTCCTCAAGTTCATTCTCCCTGTAATTGATAGCTATCGAGTAATAATGTCTGTTTGATATACTCATATCTTCATATATGTTTAGGACTTAATTTAGAATCATTTACATTCATTTTATGTTCATCTATGGCTAATTTATCATATTTTAGCATTATTCAAAATTTGTTGACGTAAAATGCATAAATGAAACAAATAGACTTGAATTGCCTTATTTTTGAGTTTCTGGCAGACTTGATCTCTTGTCATTGTGAAATTTTATCTCGAGATTGATTTATCCAAAAATTCTGAAATTTTATACTTAAATTCTTGGGACCAATTGCAGATTTTTTGAGTTGAAATTTAGGATAAATAAATTACCGAAATTCACGTCATATTTTGGAGCTCCAGAATGACTTGTCGACGATGTTTTAGCTATAACTTTTGACTCAGATGACAAAACCCCGTGATTCAACTCTCATATTGAAATAACTCAAAGACGAAAATACTAATAAAATTTGAGCTCCTAAGTTGTCACCATTTAATTTTTATGCATTGTCGAAATTGGCTTTAAAAAAATCATTCCAACCAGCCCATGTACATGCACTCTCCCTTCACAAAAAGCCTCCATTCCCGTCACTCACAAAGCAGCCCCCACTTTCGGTGACAAACCTTACCACTCCACTCACCCATAGCTAGCCTCCAATTCATGCACAAGAGACGAAAAAAGAAGCAGCCATCAAAGAAGAAAAACTCAATTTAGCAACACATTCACGCCACTCCAAAGAATCAGCCACCATTTTTGACTGCAGCCTCCACACCTCCACTTTCCAACTCCCATTCACTAAATTAACAACACAAAAGTCTCCATTTCACAGCCATCATTCACGCACATTACAAGACAACGCAAGCCTTCATTTGTGAATCAACAAGTCACTCACGCAAGCCTCCATTTTTGACTAACCAAACTACCTTCCACCATCACCAAGAAGCAACACATCCAGGCATCAATTGTAATTCTCCTGCACCTCCACTCACTCTCTCCCACCAGCTCTCTCATCATTCAAGCTTCAGCCTTCACCACTAGCCTTCACAAACGCAACTCCACTCCACTGAACACCAAAACATATGCAGCCCTCCAACTCTTAATTCCTCTCCAACCAACGCAAGCCTTGATTTTCTCTCCAAGCTCCCATAAAAGCAGTAGCAGCCCACACCACTTACAAGTCCCATACTCCCATCTATGCAGTTGCTTCCACCAGTTCTGGATATCTTGTTCATCACTAACGTAGCAGCTTCCATTCGCCCAACAATGCAATATCCATTCACCGCCAAAGAAGCAACCACCCAAAGGAGTTTGGAGAGCTTTGTTTTTTATTTTTAATTGATTCTGTCATAAGTTTATTTAGGTTGTATGTTTTTGGATTGTTTCGCATGATGATTTGTGGCTAAAACTTTAATTTCTCTTAGGGATTTGATATTTTTGATGATGCTTTAATATTAAATTTTGCTAGAATCTATGGCTGAATATTCATATGCTTGTTGATTTTTCCTTGGATTTATTTGTTATTTCTTTGGACTATTGAAAATTGCCTTAATATAAATTTACTTTTGAAAAAAGGGAGTTTTTGTTAGAAGATTAAAGAAAATTTCGACTAGAATTTTCTTGTGAGTTGGGAGACTCAAGAAACTTAGGAAGTAAAAAATGAAGCTTTGGAACTTAAGAAACTCTAGGAAAAACTTAAGTAAGGGATTACTAAGTGACGTGTAGAGTGGATAAATTAATTCATTTTTGAAAAAAGGGGATTAATTATTCTTAAAATTTACCTACAAGGGTAGAATATTTCAATTGTGAAAAATAGCTAATTCAATATTAAGGTTGATAAAAATATCATTCCTTAAGAGAAAATCAATCCTCTTTGTCGTTAAAACTTTTAATTAGCAAATTGTTGCAATCTTTTCTTAATTAGTTACTGCACAAATTTGTAATTTTCATAGTTATTTTGGTCGCATTGAATTGAATAGTTGTTTAGAAATTTATTTAAGTTAATTTTGTTTTTTTAAAGAAAAAAGAATTTTTTTTTACATTAGTTTTAATTTTCTAAAATTTCATCCAACCAGATTTCAAATATCATTAGCTAGCGTATAATTAAATTTTCTCATAATCCCTGTGGACACGACTCGGTTCTTACCGATTTATTACTCACTTCGACAACCGTATACTTGCGGTTCACGAACAAATTTTTGGCGTCGTTTTCGGAAATTAATGTTTGAATTTTTTGTTTCTATAGCTAGTTTGATATTTACTTGTTGGTTTTCTTTTTATCCATATATTAACTTATTTGTTTCTTTTTCTTTTTACATTTTCGTTTTCCTGCGCAACTTGTGTGTAAAAGGATTGTATACCCCGAACCACTAGAGGGCAAGAAAGATAGTTTGATCCAGAGTTGGAAAGAATAGTAAAATCAATTCGTCGGCAAAAGAAAATGGAACATCAAGCAGAAGAACTTTAGAGAATTCAAAGAGAGAGGGATGAAATGGTTCAAATATTAGCTTAGTTAGAGGCCAGACTTGGTGTAGCTAATTTGACCGGAGGACATGGAAGAGGAGATAATGGAAATGAACAGGAACAGTTACAACAACGTCCTATTAGAGAATACTTCTAGCCTACAGTGGTAGACAATTATCACGGTATCCAAAGACCTAATGTTCGTGCTCAGAATTTTTATATTTTGCCTGGACTCATCAATTTGGTTCAGACAAATTAATTTGGAGGGGCACCAATGGAGGATCCAAATGATCATCTTGCAAGCTTCTAAGAATTATGTGACACTATCAAGACTAAAGGAGCAACATAAGATGCCATTAGGCTCACTTTGTTCCCATTTTCTCTTCGGGACAAAGCAAAGAATTGGCTTCATTCAATTTCTACTGATAGAATACGAACTTGGCAGGAGGTGGCACAACAATTCTTGATTAAATTTTTTTCAACTGGTAAAGCTGCGAAGTTAAGAGCAGAGATCAGTACATTTAGACAGCATGATTTGGAACCATTACATGAAGCTTGGGAGAGGTACAAAGACTTTTTGAGAAACTGTCCACATCACGGATACCAAGAGTAGGTACAAGTGGAAATGTTCTACAACAAATTGAATGGCCAGACTCGAACTATTGTGGATGCAGCAACAGGTGGTACTCTGATAAGAAAAACATCTCAAGAAGCATGCGTATTACTGGAAGATATGGTTTCAAACAGCTACCAGTGGCCCTCTGAGAGAAATACTTAAAAGAGAGGAATTCTAGAAGTGGACCAAGTAACTCAATTATCTGCTCAATTGGCATCCCTATCCAATCAATTTTTAAAATTCATGTCAAAGGAAAGACAGAATGAGCAGGTGGTAGCTACTAGTCATTCATTTTACACCAATAATGAGGGGGTGGAACAAGCGCAGTTTGTTAACCAAAGGAACTTGGGATTTAAGTCACAGCTAATGGAAAATCAATATGGTCAAAGCTACAACTCTAAGGAGCAATATAATTATGGTATTCAAAGAAACATGCCTCACCCACCTGGGTATGAACCACCATTGGCAGAACAAAGACCCTCCTTGGAAGAAATGATTGGCACATTTGTAACTGAGACAAAAAACCGTTTTCACAAAAATGAGAAGGAGATGAGCTAAAGATGCAAGTAACCAATATGGGGACTTCAACGAAGGGTTTGGAAGTTCAATTGGGACAACTTGCAAATGCTGTTGGGAATTTGAATCAGATGAAATTTTCAAGTAATACTGAAACTAACCCAAGAGAGCATTGCAAGGCCATCATTCTGCGAAGTGGAAAAGAATTGGAAGAAGTGAAACCTAAAGAAAAAGTTCCATTCAGTCTAATGATAACGAAGGAAAGAATACTTGTGAAGAAGCAGGTGCACCTACACAAGTTCAGAAGGAAGTTAGTTCGAAGAAGAAACTAGAAGGAAAATTGCAAACAAAAATCATCCCCAAACTGTCATATCCTCAAAGATTTCAACGAAAGAAAATCAATGATAAATTTGCAAAATACCTTGAAGTCTTTAAGAAACTTGAGATCAACATTCCCTTGATTGAAGCTATTGAGCAAGTACCGAATTACGCAAAATTCATCAAGGATATTGTTACCAAAAAGAGGAGATTTGGAGACTATGAGACAGTATTGATAACCGAAGAGTGTAGTGCAGTCTTGCAAAAAACGTTACCACAGAAATTGAAAGATCCGGAAAGTTTCACAATTCCTTGTGAGATCGGTAATACATATTTTAGTAAAGTGCTTTGCGATTTGAGGGCAAGAATAAATCTCATGCCTCTTTCCATCTTCCAAAAGCTGGGACTAGGAGAAGTCAAGTCATCAACAATTTGTCTTCAACTAACCGACTGTTCTCTCACTTATCCTCGAGGTATTGTAGAAGATGTTCTTGTTCCTGTTGACAAATTTATTCTCCCTGCAGACTTTGTGGTGCTCGATATGGAAGAAGATAAGGAGATTCCAATCATACTTGGGCGACCATTCTTAGGTACTGAAGGCGCAGTGATCGATGTGCAACAAGGAGAACTAACCTTGCATGTAAATGGCGAGAAGGTGAAGTTCAACATATACAGATCCTTCAAACATCCAATTGATACACAGACTTGCAATCGAGTGGATGTCATATCCTCTTGTGTGGTAACATCTTTTCCTTCCATTATTTCTAAAGACCCATTACTGACATATTTGGAAGGTATGTTTGTCAAAAATGATATGGATGATGATGATACTGGTTTTATGAAGGTATTGGACTCTTTTGAATGCTTGAAAAATTTTGATCAACCCGAGCCTTTGTTCTGTGTGACTAATGCTGATGTTGTTGGTGATGTAAAAGATGTGCACCCATTGATTGATTTGAAACCCTTGCCCGAAAATATGAAATATGCATTCTTGGGTGCTAATCAAACTTTTCCTATCATTATTTCATCTTTATTGACTCATTTAGAAGAAGAAAATTTGCTTAGGGTGTTAAAGGATTTAAAAAATGCATTAGGATGGTCAATTTCAGATGTATAAAATTCTGTATACTGATGGAGGATTCATTTACCCTTAGTATTGAACCTCAAAGAAGATTGAACCCATCAATGAAGGAAGTGGTTAGGAACGAAATTCAGAAGTGGCTTAAGGCTAGAATCATTTACCCAATTTTCGATAGTTCATGGGTTAGTCCTACTTAGGTTGTTCCTAAATAAGGTGGATTTACTATAGTTAAAGATGCTAATAGTGAGACTATTTCCACTAGGACAACCATTGGATAGAAGGTTTGCATGAATTATAGGAAGTTGAACAAAGCCACTAGGAAGGACCATTTTTCCTTGCCATTCATAGATCAGATGTTGGATAGACTTGCTGGACATTCATTTTATTGTTTTCTAGATGAGTACTTAGGATATAACCAAATAGTCATAGCACCTGAATATCAAGAAAAGACCACATTTACTTGTCCTTTTGTCACATTTGCATTTAGGCTCATGCCTTTTGGTCTTTGTCATGTGCAATGCTCCTGTTACATTTCAACGTTGCATGATGGCTATCTTTTCTGATATGGTTGAGAATTTCATGGAAGTTTTTATGGATAATTTTTCTATTTTTGGTGATTCATTTGATATGTGTTTACGTAATCTATCTCTAATGTTAAAAAGATGTCAGGATACCAACTTAGTACTCAATTGGGAGAAATGCCATTTTATGGTGAGGGAAGGAATTGTGTTGGGTCACAAAGTATCTGTTCAAGGCATTGAAGTGGACTGAGCTAAAATAGCAGCTATTGAAAAGCTTCCTCCATCGACAAATGTAAAGGGTATCTACAGTTTCCTTGGACATGCAGGATTTTATCGGAGATTCATCAAAGATTTCTCAAAGATCGCCAAACCCCTTTGCAATCTTTTAGAAAAGGATGTGAAATTTGAGTTCAATGAGAAATGCTTGTAGGTTTTTGAGTTGATAAAAAAAAGTTGATTTCAACTCCCGTAATGATAATACCTGATTGGCAACAACTATTTGAAATTATGTGTGATGCGAGTGACTTCGCAGTGGTAGCAGCTTTAGGCTAAAGGCGAGAGAAAGTGTTCAGGGTTATCTACTACTCTAGCCGAACTTTGAATGATGGCCAGAAAAATTACACTACTACAGAGAAGGAAATGTTAGCGGTGGTGTTTGCTTTGGATAAGTTTCGGTCATATATTATTGGATCCAAAGTTGTGGTTTTCACAAATCATGCGACAATCCGATATTTGTTTGCAAAGAAAGATGCCAAGCCACGACTCATTCGATGGGTGTTTTTTTGCAAGAGTTTGATGTAGAGATCAAAGACAAAAAGGGAACAGAAAATACAGTTGCCGACCATTTATCTCGATTAGAGCTTGAAGAATCAAAGCCACCAACAACTATCCTAGAGACTTTCGCAGATGAGCAGTTATTCAATGCCAATGAATAGCTTCCATAGTTTGCCGATGTGGTGAATTATTTAGCTACAGGTTTGATTCCTCAGGATTTAAATCCATCCCAAAAGAAAAAATTCCTATTTGATGAGAAAAGTTATCTATGGGATGAGCCTTTACTATTCAAGAGAGGTCCTAATCAAGTAATTCGAAGATGTATTCCGGAAGATGAAGCCCTAGCAATTTTGAAGCATTGTCATTTATCACCGTATGGAGTTCATTTTGGCCCAACAAGAATAGCAGCAAAAGTTCTTCAATTTGGTTTCTATTGGCCAACGCTCCATAAGGACAATTATGCTTTGACTAAGACATGTGACTGATGTCAACAAATGGGTAATATTTCATGATATCATGAGCTTCCTTTGACCAACATTTTTGACGTAGAACTCTTCGATTTGTGGGGTATTTATTTCATGGGACCATTCCCCAAATCTTGCGGACAATCTTATATCCTTTTGGCAGTATACTATATATCAAAATGGGTTGAAACCATAGCTTCACCAACAAATGACACCAAGGTTATTCTCAGATTTTTCAAGGAAAACATTTTCACAAGATTTGGCACTCCAAGGGCCATTATTAGTGATGAAGGTACCCACTTTTGCAACAAGCTTCTGGGTAATCTTTTAACCAAATATGGGGTTCGACACAAGATTGCTTTACCATACCACTCACAGTCAAATGGCCAAGCTGAAATATCAAATTGAGAGATCAAGGACATTCTTGAGAAGACGGTGAACCCTAACCGGAAAGACTGGGCTCTCAAGCTTGATGATGCACTTTGGGCATACAGGACAGTTTTCAAAACTCCAATTGGAATGTCTCTATATCGTTTGGTTTTTAGAAAAGCTTGTCATCTTTCGATAGAGTTGGAATACAAAGCTTATTGGGCAATTAGGAAATTAAATCTTGATTGGTAAAAATCGGTTGAAAATCGATCTCTTCAGTTGTATGAATTGGAAGAATTTTGAAATGAAACGTATGAGAGCTCCAAAATCTATAAGGAGAAGACTAAGAAATGGCATGACCAACACATCATGAGGAAAGAATTTGCCCTAGGAGAGAGTTTTACTTTTCAACTCAAGATTGAAGCTTTTTCCAGATAAATTGCGTTCTAGATGGTCGGGGCCTTTTGTTGTGAAGAATGTTACCCCCTATAGAGCAATTGAAGTTGAGGAAAGTGATGGAAGAACTTTCAAAATGAATAGGCAAAGATTGAAGCATTATTATGGTCAAGAGTTGAAAAATATTGCAAGCATTTCACTTAAGGACTCGTGATCAAATGGCTACGTCGAGCTATCGTCGTTAAATATAGCAACTGTTAGGAGGCATCCCAATCTTATCCTTTCATTTGAGTTCTTTTTTGTTGCAATTTTTTTATTGCTTTCATTTGAGTATCTTATTTGCTTTTTATCTGTTTTGTTATGAATGCAAGATTGAAGCTGTAAATTGTGATTTCAAGTTGCTGAGCCTTCTACGCTCCAGGGAGTCCTTATGTTCTCATTTCCTTATTATTTTTCTTATCTTTTAGACATTGAGGACGATGTTCTGTTTAAGTGTGGGGGGGAGGTTTTAGTTTGCTCTAGGTTATTCGAATTTATGTTGTATTATGAGGGGCAAATTGGGGCTCCTTCTTGCTCTTGCTTGAACTTGAGAAAGTTTTACATTAAAAATCATAATTATGAAAATTACAAATTTGTGCAGTAACTAATTAAGAAAAGATTGCAACAATTTGCTAATTAAAAGTTTTAACGGCAAAGAGAAATGACTTTCTCTTAGGGAATGATATTTTGTCAACCTTAATATTGAATTGGCTATTTTTCACAACTGAAATATTCTACCATTGTAGGTAAATTTTAAGAATAATTAATCCACTTTTCCAAAAGATGAATTAATTTATCCACTCTAGACATCACTTAGTAATCCCTTACTTAAGTTTTTTCTAGAGTTTTTTAAGTTCCAAAATTTCAATTTTCACTTCCTAAGTTTCTTAGGTCTCCCAACTCACAAAAAAATTCTAGTCGAAATTTCCTTTGATTTTCTAGTAAAAACTTCCATTTTCCAAAGGCAAATTTATACCAAGGCAATTTTCAATAGTCCAAAGGAATAACAAATAAATCCAAGGAAAAATCAACAAGCATTTATGAATATTCAGCCATGGATTCTAGCAAAATTTAATATTAAAGCATCATCAAAAATATCAAATCCTTAAGAAAAATTAAAGTTTTAGCCACAAATCATCATGCGAGATAATCCACAAACATACAGCCTAAATAAACTTATGACAGAATCAATTAAAAGTAAAGAACAAAGCTCTCCAAACTCCTTTGCGTGGATGCTTCTTTGGTGGTGAATGGATACTGCGTTGTTGGGCGAATTGAGGCTGCTACGTTAGTGATGAACAAGATATCCAGAACTGGTGGAAGCATCCGCATAGATGGGAGTATGGGGCTTGTAAGTGGCGTGGGCTGCTACTACTTTTGTGGGAGCTTGGAGAGAAAATCAAGGCTTGCGTTGGTTGGAGAGGAATTAAGAGTTGGAGGCTGCATATGTTTTGGTGTTTCAGTAGAGTGTAGTTGCGTTTGTGAAGGTTAGTGGTGAAGGCTGAAGCTTGAATGATGAGAGAGCTAGTGGGAGAGATTGATTGGAGGTGGAGGAGAATTACAATTGATGCTTGGATGTGTTGCTTCTTGGTGATGGTGGAAGGTAGCTTGGTTAGTCAAAAATGGAGGCTTGCGTGAGTGACTTGTTCATTCACAAATGAAGGCTTACGTTGTTTTGTAATGTGCGTGAATGATGGTTGTGAAATAGAGACTTTTGTGTTGTTAATTTAGTGAATAGGAGCTGAAAAGTAGAGGTGTGGAGGTTGCAGTCAAAAATGGTGGCTGATTCTTTGGAGTGGCGTGAATGTGTTACTAAATTGAGTTTTTCTTCTTTGATGGCTACTTCTTTTTTCGTCTCTTGTGCATAGATTGGAGGCTAGCTGTTGGTGAGTGGAGTGTTAAGATTTGTCATTTAAAGTAGGGGCTGCTTTGTGAGTGGAGTGGATGGATGCTTTTTGTGAATGGAGAGTGCATATACATGGGCTGGTTAGAATGGGTTTTTTTCAAGGTCAATTTTGACAATGCATAAAAATTAAATGGTGATGACTTAGGAGTTCAAATTTTATTAGTATCTTGGTCTTTGAGGTTACTTCAATATGGACTTGAATCACGGGATTTCACCATCTGAGTCAAAAGTTATGACCGAAACATCGTCGATAGGTCATTCTGACGATCCAAAATATGACGTGAATTTCGTTAATTTATTTCTCCTAAATTCCAGCTCAGAAAAATCTGCAATTGGTCCCAAGAATTTAAGTATGAAATTTCAGCATTTTTGGCTAAACCAATCTCGAGATAAAATCCCACAATGACTAGAGATCAAGTCTGCCAGAAACTCAAAAACAGTACAATTCAAGTCTATTTGTTTCATTTATGCATTTTACGTCAACAAACCTCGAATAATGTTAAAACATGATAAACCAGCCATAGATGAACATAAAATGAATGTAAATGACTCTGAATTAAGTCCTAAAAGTAAATGAAGATAAAAGTGTATCAAATTCTCCCACACTTAACTCTTGCTTGTCCTCAAGTAAGAAAAGGAACAGAAAGTAGAACTACAGAAAACCTGAAAAATAAAGTGTAGAAAAACAAAAACATGCAATGCGAAAAAGATAATAATACTTAATTATGCAGCATTCAAATCAGATCCCCAACCATATCAATTAATTCAAGTATGATAACTAGAACTCGGTTTACCACGATCAACACATAAAATCAATGAACTCAGCTTACATGTAATAGTTGAACTAATCTAGCATATAATACAGTTAGAGGAAATATATGCCATATCGTAATAATAAGTCCTCTCATTGATATATACTCCAACACTTAAACTATTTAGGCTCAAACGTATAACTCTCAAAATTCGATCAATGAATACATTCTACCATATGCTTGCTTTTCAATCTTGACAACATTATCAAAGTGCGCATATACTATATACAAATCAAAAGGTCTTTAAAATGGTTTTAATGTCGCTTGGCTAAAGGTGAGGTAAAAGAAAGATAAGAGAAGGCTAAAGCAAAGACAATAGAGCTGTACAGAATATCATAGAACTCATGTACATGTATGCATCCAGGTACATAATTATGCAAATTAAACACAAACAACTCTATATAGACAAGTATATAATTCGAAACATTTAGGAAACATTTTTCTTTTTTTTTAATCACACGGTAGAAACTCTTTCCCTTTTCTGTTTTTGTTTTTGTTTTTTTTTTTTTTTGTATTCACAGTCAAACATTTGGATTACTACCACGTCATCATATGTCCACCAACTCACATCTTCAACTTTGCCAAATAGATGCTCTACTAACCTTAGCCATAGGATATAGAGTATAAAAATGAGATCAAGACTAAGTTAATAATGTGGAAAGCAAAAAAAAAAAAAAAGATAAAAGCTCAAAGGGGTTTTCTAATGGAAATCATGCTTTAGGTTAGCTTTTTAAGTTCAAGTGGTTTAACCTAGATGCCTTTATCATGATCAAGCATGCTAAGTCAAGATATTAAGCAAGTTCTAGAGAGTTATACCGTTGAAAGAATGCACACAACAAAGAAGAATGTTGAAGGCACAAAAGCTCACATAGGTCATTTATTAAGTCAATACAACATAATTTCAAGATCACTCTACTATCTAGAAAGCTTAAGTATTACATTAAAACCCATTCATCAAGTTTATACATTTATTGCTATTAACCAAATCTCACGCATAATACTTGAACTCATTCAACGATTGGGAATCTTAAAGAAAGCTAACACACTTAAGATGCAAAAAAAAAACAGAAAATATGGGTGTAATGTTCGAAAAAAATTTCAATTATTTTTTTTAAATTATGATTTTTAATGTAAAACTTTCTCAAGTTCAAGCAAGAGCAAGAAGGTGCCCCAATTTGCCCCTCATAATACAACATAAATCCGAATACCCTAGAGCAAACAAAAGCCTCACTGTTCAATCCATGTATCAGTGCCTGATAATATTGAGGCAAGCCACTTAGATAAGTCATAATATAACAGGATAGCAACTACAAGAGAAATAACAAGTAGCATTTGTGGCAAACTAACTTGGATGGATGGTTTATTCAGATGCCCAAGATTGGAAGTGGTTTGTTGTGGTTCTTGGCCAAGCATCATTGTTTGTGGGTTAATCAAACGAAAGGCATCTATTACTACCTTCCCTTTAACACTTTGAATAGGATCTACAACTACCGCAACAGCCCATTGATTCAAAGCTTCAAAACTATACAAATTACCAAAAAAAAAAATAAAGCAATT
The DNA here is from genome assembly GCA_024752395.1 of Erythroxylum havanense. Lineage (NCBI taxonomy): Eukaryota > Viridiplantae > Streptophyta > Magnoliopsida > Malpighiales > Erythroxylaceae > Erythroxylum > Erythroxylum havanense. The sequence goes on from JANTNU010055706.1 coordinate 12,259, forward strand.
GAATTGATATCATAAAAGAGTTTGATATAAGATATATGCTTGGGTGAATGCATACATCTTGTACGTGGCAGTTTATAGCCATAATCACAAAATTTTAAGGGCATTAAAGCCATCCCAAAAGCAAAGGAGCATAAGTCATTGGTGAAAACAATGTGACAGTATCAATATTAAGAAAAGCCTAAACAAGGATGTAGAAAAAACCTGTTGAGTATTTATATCAACACCAAAGAGCCAACACCCAAATCTAGGATGTGAATGGTACCACCCCACAACCATCTCTGGCCTGCAACACCAAACAAGTGACTTCAATTGTGGGAGACTCACAATATGCCCATCAATGGCAATCAAGTCAATTCACAGGGATGAGTTCCAATAGAGTTCATGAGCTTGTGCACTTGAAGCATACTAACTTTCTCAGGATTTTGAATAAAATGGAAACTCAACTTTAACTCTTTGCTAAAATTGTAACTTGGCCACAAGAAAAAAAAAGGAACTTCTGAAGCTTAATTTGCTGAAAATCTCAACACGAATTCTCTCTGTCTCAAAATTGTGAAGCCTATAGCCGTAAGGATCAATAATCCCTGGTACTCAATTAATTCAACTTGATAGTAAGTAAGATGGAATTTAGCTCCTAAAATTACATAAAATTTTCAAGTGACCCTACGTAGAAGAAATGTTAACAAACATTTACAGAGGTCAATGTTCTTACTTAATATCAGGAACAATTCATATACATAAAGGCTCCATCGTGTAATTCAGGTAACAATAGGGTCTGGGCTGATAAACAATTAGTAAATTATAGTAAAATAGTACAAGCAGCAATGCCTACATAGATTGTAGGCATTGATAGCTCTTCAGCGCTAAGTTGGAAGAAAGAAGTAGAACACTTGCCAGTCTGTTTGAGCATATCAAGCATGTTTTTTTCGAACACATGATCAACAGCTTCAACACGAACTAACATGATCAACAGCTTCAACACTAACTCCTGTACCATTGCAAATACATCCACTACCCTTATTGTGTATTCATCCACAAATTCTCCTAACATCAATCCCATCACTTCCATAGGCACCCCGGCTCTTCCTGTTAATTTCCTAAATCAGATAGCAAGAAAGAGAGAACCAAACTATTCCATTAATAACTTGGACTAAAAATTTAAACAAACCCCGCCAAACTGAGTCACAACACACACGATTGTCAATGAAAAGGAACATTATAATCAGATTGTAGAAATAATTCGTACCATGTTTGAGCATCTTGAGAAGCGCCAGAGAGGAGATTTAGACTTGCTCCGATGAATCCAACGTTGGGGAATCTGGTGGTGGGCGGCTCAGTGACCCTCCGGCGCCGGTGAACATTCTCTGGAATCTCTCCATGCCCGACATTTACCTTCTTGTAATTTGGCACAAAACAAACTAACAATTTCTATAGGGTTGTCTTTCGCGGCAAGACTACTTCGATCGTTTAAGTAAATTTACCTTTCGTCTGCTGTCATGGCGAGACGACGAGTCATCGAATGAAACAAATTTATTAGAATTTAACATGTGACAAATCTTATATATGAAGAGGATATTTCATTAGAATTTCATATACTGAATTTTATGTTTATAAAAAAAAGCCAAAATATTAATTTTAAAATAAATACATCTAATAAAATCAAGGTACAATGTTAATAAATGCATTTGGAAAACCAAATCTATCTTAATGTTACAAAAAATTGAGATAAAATCTAAATAAGTATATTTATAAAATCAAAACAAAGGGTAGGGGACTTCTTTCTAACCTTGAAGCTTAATTACTCTCCCCCAACTATGGAAAATGGCAAAATTTATAATGACAACAATTTTGGATATATTGAAGGAAGGAGTGTTTAGATGGGAGGCACCCATGATTAGGGTTTTTTAATAGATAAAAGACCTCCCTTTTCTATTGTAAACTTATGGGCGTAGACTGAAGGAAGTTTTAGTTAATGAGGATAATGTGTTCCTTTTAAAGTTTGACACACCTAAATAAGTTCAAAAAATCACAAAAGCAAGACAATTACATTTTAACAGTAAGCCTTTGTTTATTAAAAAATAGAAATTGGGAATTTAATTACAAAACCTCAAGCAAGGTCAAATTTAGATTTGTGTCATAGGAAAAACGAATTAAAAAGAGTTTTTGTCTTCTTTCTAACCTTTGCCTCTAGCCTTCCCTGCTTTTTTCCAACAAAAACATCCTCTCCATATTTACCTTCTTTCCTCCATTATTCTCTAATATGAACTGAACTCGCATCTCCTCATCCTCTTCCTTTCTTGCATTTTCCTCGGTTTTCTTTGGTCTTTAGATCGTGGCTGCTCAGTCTTCTTTCGTTAGGGTGTACTTTTAAGGACTATTTGGTCTTTTTCTCCCACCCTCTACTTACCAACCCTTGTCTCACTCTTCCTTTAGTAGGGTGCACTTCTAAGGACTATTTGGTCTTTTTCTCCCACCCTCTCTTATTCTTTCCACTTTTTGTAAGCCACATTTCCTTACTAACAATTTAAAAAGCTACCCCCTTTGTTTTCTTACTATACAAGTACCTAAACTACCTTTATAATATAACTTTGCCAAGGAGGATCCTTGGAACAAGGTAAACCCCTCTTGCTCTTGCTACTACCTTAACCCAAGCTGCATCCGCTTCAACCAATCTCGCAAGTGAAAGGAGAACATGGAAGCAGGTTGTTGGAGATTCCTCTAATCTCTCACTACAATTTTGTCCCCCTAAGAGTGAAGATGGGCATGCTATTGTTTTCCCAAATCTGGAAGTTCTTCATGAAGGGGTCTGCAACACCCCACTATCATAGATTACATACCGAAACACCCTGTGAACATTCTAGTACATAACCTATAATAATGGGATGTTAGAGCAAACACGTATCCAACGTAATCATGTCATCATCTATTATACATAAAAGTCACCAAATTTTAAAACCAAAATGCATTACTCATTCATTTCATAAAAAACAAAACCTACATTGTAGCTTTACAAACCATCCGAATATATACGGTATTAAAACTAAGTACATAACATAAGGAATTTTACAAAAAAACTTATATATAATCTTTCAGCCTCAGCTGACCGACCTTTGACCCATTTACTCATAAAAGTACAAGAATTAATCTTCTTGTAGCGTCTCCTTTTCACTAGTATCTTCTCTCAGACCTGAAAAATCAATGTTGCTATTTTAATGAGTTTTATGAACTTAGTGATGCAACCATCCTCAATGGTTCATCCAATTCATACTACACAACAAATCATATAAGCAGATAATTTCACATCTTTTCATTTAGCAATTTGCACCACATATCATTTACTTCACATATCCATTTTCATACAAGTACATGTCCACATTATAATTCAATCAATCAAACACACTCAATAAGTGTATATGCAATGTTTGTGTGACTCACTTTTAATTATTATGTTATTGTGACTGAATGCCTAAACTGTCCCGTATCAATTGTGGATACTGGGCTCATTGATACTATCCCTTACCCATTGCAGATATAGGACTCATTATACATATTGATCCTTTGGCTCTATACCATATTCTGGAGCTTTAAGCTCATATTCAGTGGTTACTCATATCACAACTATCATTAGCTGATCATGCATTCGTATATGAAATGCATCACATTGATTTTCAATTATTCATTATTTAAAACATTCCCATTCGCAATCACATTCTAACACATTTATAGTCCCATTTCAATTTATGCCCTTAGTCTGACATTCAACAAACATGTTAAGAAACATTTATTTCACCAAATTCACATTTAGGGAACACTTTAATATCACATTCATAAATCAAAATCTTCGAACCTTCATATTCAGAATCAGTACAAACAATCCATAGTCAGAACATAATATATAATAGACAATATTAAGTGAGTCCGTCTAGGTTACTCACCGTACATTCTAGATAGTTATTTCCTTGAAGTATTAATAATGTCTAGATGGTGGCGCTCAATGTGCTCCTCTATATCATACAATACATATACATATCACTTTTTGTACAATTATACACTTACTTATTTATGCACATATATGTATACGGAATACGTACAATGTATATTCATGACAATCTTAGGCTCCTTATCAATATTTTGTCACAATATTCATTCATATAACAATACTCAATTAATCAACCCATATTTTTCTAAAAACATACTTTTAGGTTCACTTTGCATGATTATTCTCATTAGGAAAGTGAAGTAATTTGATAATACTTTCTTTTAATAAATTATTCTCCCATGTCTTCAGTTTCTAATGACACCAAGATTATATAATTTGATTAAGTATTCTGAAAGTTATACTCCAAATACTTCAGACTATTCTTAAATTAAAATAGTACTCTTTACTCAACTTCAACTCAAATTTTAGAATTTTTAGAGACAGGATTGAAATTCAAGTTCTTCAGAAAATTTGTAGCCATATGTTGTTAGTTTAATATAAATTAAGAATCACTTCATTTTGATAACATTACCACAAGTTATGGCCAAAATTTTGAAATATGTTTAGTAAAAACACTCCAGTTATGATATTCCATCACACTTCACCATTTTCATCATAAATTCATCTATCAATCTCTTCCGAATTAGTTCAGATGATCATAAAATTTGGTGGAGAGGAAGAACAATGTGTTATGAGTTTGTGAGTTTGTTGATTCAATTCCCATGCCATTTGGATATCAGGAGAAGAAGTTATAGTCAAAAGAATAAATGATGTTCGAAATAGTCACCCTTCAGTATCACGATCATGCATAAGCACGATGGTGCAATTCTAGTAGGATGAACCGAGTCATGATCGTGCAGAAGCACGATGGTGAGATCCCAGTCGCTAGCAGAATGTCACAATCGTGCTCGTGTATAATTGTAACCCACGAGATGGATCACCAAAAGCACGATCATGCTTTTCCATATCCTTTGACAGTGTCAAGATTGTGTAAATCCTCTTCTCCACTGAAACTGCAGATTTTCTTTCTTCTTCTTCCTTTCACTTTTTTCTAGATTTCTAACTCCTGCCTTTTACAACTAACACATCTTATGCATAAATCATCTTTTCTAATTCCATTTCGATTCAACCCAACACAAATAAATCAAAAAACCAAGATTTATATCAAAACGTATATCATTCACGCATATTTTCATTTTCTACACTTTTCATTTTCTGTATCTTTCTTCCATCTTCATCAACACTTTCACTTCCTTTAAATCCTCTCTATATCAAGATCTCACCTAATCCTCATTCCTCATCATTATACTCACTTCAATTCATCAAAAAAGACACCCACAAATTTATGCACGTCAACAGTAAAAACCAACCCATATATGTATTTCACAAAAATAAAACAGTACACATTTTTCTGCATTTCTTTTTAGTTAACTCCAATTTTCTTCACTTTCCATTTTTACTCCATTTATCATAACCAATTCATTCCAATTCAAACATCATTAAAAATCATCCATGTTATCACAAAAATCAGAACATAACTTACTTGGTTTAGCTCAAATTCCAATAATAGATTTTTCAGTGGATGAAGAAAACCAAGGATAAACAAAAACAAACACTCTTTATGGACTGAAATTCTTACTTTAATGTAAGAATCATTAGCCAATTACTTAAGTATAACCAACAAGCTGGGGAAGATTTGTTTCGGTGGATGAACAAAGAACAAGGAAAAACTTTAGTGTTGCATGCTTTTGGTGAATAACAAGCTATAGTAATTTTTCATCTTAAAAACAAGACAACCTGTGTTCTTAATTCACTGCCGCATGTCACCTTTACATATGAACTAATTGTCACTAATTAAGCAGTCCACATTTCACACAATAATTGGTCTATATTCTACATTTTTCCTAGTCCAAAAATATTATAAATTTTTAAATATACCCAAAATATTACCAAAATTAAAAAATCATTTTAATACACTCCAATTTAATTTTTAAGACAATTAAAATCCATATTTCCCATTTATAAATCAATTTTACCTACAAAATGTCAATGAATGCATATACAATCATATCTATGTGCAAAATCAATATTTTCGTGTATATGTATGCCACATATGCATAAGCATAAAATACCCTTTCTAATTTCTCAATTACCTCACTTGTACACTAATTTAGCCTTATCATGAATAATAGGATGTTACAGGGTCAAAATCTTGCTAAAACTCCTTTTTATTGTTCTTCTGGGACAAGAGACCTACATTTCCTATTATTTAAAAATGGACATTGCATTATGAAAAAACAAAAGGTTCAT
>JANTNU010059057.1:0-18349 GCA_024752395.1 Erythroxylum havanense
TTTATTGCTTTCATCTTTCTTTTGTTAGTCTTTGGTTCGTTATTTTATAGGGTTATGATTTATGATTACATAATTGAGAACCATTAGAAAATACAGGGTTAATTTGTTAGGCCTCCTATTATGCAAGTATATTCTAGAAGGGCAAGGCAAGGGGTAACCGAGTAAAAGATGACTCCGTTCGGTTACGGGTAAGAGTTGGTAGTTAGAAAAGGATATGAGAGAGAAGGTGAGGTGTGAGTTAGTTATAGTATTGACAGAGGGGAAAAAGGATGTATAAAGAATGTAATGATTGGGAGAGGGGGAATTATTGATTTGCTAAGTAAATTGTATGAGCCTAATGCTAGGATAGAGCAGCACTCTCGAATTGTCTGCCTAATACCTGTAACTTGAAAGATTCTAAGTTACATCACTAATAATATTCAGTGCAAAAAATCTCTCAGTATCCGAGAGTTCTATCACTGGTATCAGAGCACCGATCCTCACGATGGCTAATAAGAAGGGATAAAACAGAATGGATGGAATCGAGAAGGACATGGAGAACTTACGTGAAGATTTTCAGAAACACTTTGAGCTGTTGAGGGAAGAAAAGAGATTAGAGAATGAAGCAATGCAACAAAGTTGGGAGCAATCCCAGCTCGAGGTGAAGGACTTGCGAAAATTACTGAAGCAATTTGTAAGCTACCGAGAGGCTGAGAAGAGTGGGGAGAATGTGGGCAACATGAGCAACGAAGTGGACCCATGTGGGGAGAAGGGGAAAGGTTCGATGGAGCCGGGTGGGAGTTTCGGCCCAAAAGCAGGGGGTGCACCAACGAGGGGCCTCTGGCGACTTCCACCCGAAGCCACCAGTCGGAATGTTTTTTCTAGGGAGCATGGTTGGCACAATACGACTGACCAGGACCCGTCGCATGGGTGGACACGGCAAAGACGAGAACGTAGACCACCGGCAGAAGGATGGAGGGATTTTACCTATGAACAGCCACAGGGTTTCACAAGACAAGGGGAACCATGACGTGACTATCGAACGAGGCACGTGGAGACGCTGGTTTTCAATGGAGAAGATCCTGATGGGTGGATTTATCGGGTAGAACGATTCTTCTCGGTGGGACGCTTTAACGAAACGGAGAAAATGGAGTTGGTTTCATTGAGCATGGAGAAGAAGGCGCTGGCGTGGTTCCGATGGGTGGAGGGACGCCGGCCAATCAGGACATGGGAGGAGTGTAAAGGCCTGCTGGTAGAGAAGTTCCGACCTGTACAGAAGGGTACCCCATGTCAACGTCTTTTGGCCATCAAGCAGACATGTACGGTCGAGGATTATATTTGCAGGTTCGAGGAATTAGTAGCCCCTTATCGGAGTTGCCAGATGAAGTATTGGAGAGCTGTTTCTAGAATGGAATGTCAAAGGAAATCCGTCTAGAGCTGTTGATCGCGAATCCTCGTAGCTTGGGGTGAATGATGACTCTGGCTCAACAAATAGAAGAAAAGAATAAGGTAATAGGACGAGATAAGGGCTACCGTCCACTGCATGGCAATAGAGTAAGGGGTCCAGTGGGCACCGAATGTGGGAGGTAGTGGGAGACATTACAAACAAGGAAGGAAAAACAGGAAAAGTAGTGGCCACCGATAGAAACCTTGAAGGCTTTAAACGACTGACATTTGGTGAGATACAAGAAAAGAGGAGAAAGGGACTATGCTTCAAATGTGACGAGAAATACTCGCCGGGCCACTAGTGTAGAATGGTGGATCTGAAAGTTCTAACAGTCCTGGATGAGGAGCTAGAAGCTAGTACGGAGGGAAGCGGGAAAGAGGATAAAGCAACAGAGGGAGAGTTACAAAATGTCGAACTCTCAGTCGGATCAGCTGTAGGGCTAACTCAACCGAAGACAATGAATATTGAGGGAATGCTTGAAGGGGAGCCTGTAGTGATCTTAATCGACAATGGAGCCACCCACAATTTTGTATCTAAGGAATTGGCGCTGAAGTGGAGTCCCAAATGGGACGACATGGACAAGTATGAGGTTGCCATGGGAAATGGAGAAAAAGTGTTGGGAGCTAGAATTTACAGGAATTTGAGATTAAAGATACAAGATTTAGAGATATGTGAGGATTTTTTGCCAATGAAGTTGGGTAGTATAGATATGATACTGGGCATCAAATGGTTGAGAACTCTTGGGGATGTTTGGAGTAATTGGTGCACACTGACGATGAGGGTAAGAGTGAAAGGGAAGGAATTTGTTATCCAAGATGATCTGATGCTATCTAAATCGTTGGTAAGTGCCAAGTCCTTCAATAAGGACCTTAAGGAAGGGGATTTGGTGTGCTGGTTACAAAGGGCAGAACAGGAGGCAAAATCGAATACCAGAATGCAGGTGCAAGACTTGGACATCAGAAAGGTTTTGGAGGAGTATGAGACAGTGTTTCAATCACCACAATCTCTACCACCCGAAAGAGGAACGGAGCATCATATTCACCTGATTCCATGAGAAGGCCCAGTCCGAGTCCGACCTTAAAAATATCCCCATTTCCAAAAAAATGAGATCGAGAAGTTGGTCAAGGAGATGTTAGACTCGGGATTAATCCAAAACAGCACCTCCCCGTACGCTAGTCCAGTTTTGTTAGTCAAGAAAAAAGATGGAGGGTGGCGGTTTTGTGTGGACTATCGTGCTCTAAACAAGGTGACCATATGTGACAAATTTCCAATACCCATAATAGAAGAACTGATGGATGAATTGAATGGGGCAACTATCTTCTCTAAAATAGATTTAAAGTCCGGTTACCACCAGATAAGAATGAAGGAGGAAGACATTGAGAAGACAACGTTTTGAACCCACGAAGGACACTACGAATTTGTGGTAATGCCATTCGGATTAACAAATGCGCCTGCTACATTCCAATCGTTGATGAATCAGATTTTTAAACCCTACCTCAGAAAGTTTGTTCTAGTATTCTTCGACGATATCCTAGTTTACAGCAAGACTAAAGAGGAGCACCTTATGCATCTTAAGGTAACTTTAAGTATCCTAAGGGATCAGCAACTCTATGCTAACCATAAGAAGTGTGTTTTTGGGCAACCACATTTGGAATATTTGGGGCACATTGTATCTAAGCATGGAGTGGCAGCAGATCAGTCTAAGGTGGAAGCAATGCTCAGGTGGCCGAAACCAATCACCTTGAAGGAGTTGAGAGGATCTTGGGATTGATCGGCTACTATAGGAAGTTTGTGAGGGGGTACAGTCATATATCGGGTCCATTGACACAATTGCTTAAGAATAACAACTTTCAGTGGACTACTGAAGCAGAGAAGGCCTTCGACAATCTCAAGAAGGCTATGACTACCTTGTCGGTTCTAGCCTTGCCTAACTTCAATCTACCCTTTGTATTAGAAATAGATGCTTCAGCTGTTAGAGTGGGAGCTGTGTTGATGTAGAATAATAGACCCATCGCATATTTCAGTCAAACATTATCATCTGCAGGGAAGGGACAATCAGCTTACGAAAGGGAACTCTTGGCTATTGTGTTGGCTGTAAAAAAATGGAGAGCTTACCTCCTAGGTCACATATTCGTCATTCGCACTGATCAAAAACCCTTGAAATTCCTATTAGAGTAAAGGTAGATCCACCCCGATTATCAGAAGTGGATCACTAAGCTGTTAGGCTTTGATTTCACCATTGAATACAAACCGGGAAGAGAAAATAAGGTGGCAGATGCTCTATCAAGGGTGTAGATCCAAGAAGAGTTGCAGACCATAATGACCTATAAAATCATCGACATGGCGGAAATTTTATAAGAGATAGAGGAGGATAGCAAGCTCAAGGAATTGAGGGAGGCTATTAACAAAGATCCAGGGCTCAGGCCCCCTTACACGGTTAAGCAGGGAAGACTCTATTACAAGGACAGATTAGTCATCTCTAGCTCTTCTGTTTTTATAGCCAAGATTTTGAAGGAGGGTCATGAAAGTCACTTGGGAGGACATGGGGGACCATTAAAGACATACAAGAGAATCTCTAGCGAATTGTATTGGGAAGGAATGAAGAAGGAAATCTATCGGTTTGTGGCTGCTTGCTTAATATGTCAACAGAATAAATACTTAACTCTCTCACCGATAGGATTACTACAGCCTTTGGAGATACCTAATCAGGTTTGGGATCAGTTAACGATGGATTTTATAGAAGGGCTTCCTAAGTCCTTGAGGTATACATCTATCTTGGTAGTATTAGATAGGCTTAGTAAATATGCCCATTTCTTACCGCTCAAGCATCCATACACGGCACAATCAATAGCTGAAGTGTTCATCAAGGAAATTGTGAAACTACAAGGGTACCCTAGGACTGTGATTTCTGATAGAGATAAGGTTTTCATGAGTAAATTCTGGGGAGAATTGTTCAAGGTGCATGGGACAACTCTGAAATTCAGTTCAGCCTATCATCCTCAAACGGATGGAGCTACTAAAGTAGTGAACCGATCAATGGAGGCTTATTTGAGGTGCTTGGCAGGAGAAATTCCAAAACAGTGGGATAAATGGTTAGGGTGGGCAGAGTATTGTTATAATACCTCCTATCATGTAGCTCTTCACACCACACCCTTTAAGGTTTTGTATGGAAGGGATCCTCCTCCTATTTTTCAGATGGGATGGCGAGTGACCAAAATGGTGTCAGTTGAGGTTCTATTACAGCAAAGGGACCACTACCTGGGAAAAATTAAACTAAATCTTGCAAAGGCCCAAAGTGATATGAAAAGTAGAGCTGATAAACATAGGCGGGAAGTGAATTTCAATGAGGGAGACAAGGTTTGGCTGAAACTAGCTCCTTACCGACAACTAAAAATAATGAGAAGAGCCTATGAAAAGCTAGCCCCTAGATATGTTGGCTCATTCTGAGTGTTATAAAGGATTGGAAAAGTGGCCTACGAATTGAAACTACTTGTGTCAGCTAGGATCCATCCTATCTTTCATGTCTCCCAGCTGAGAGCAGTAGTGGGAGAGGATACTGATCAGCTAGTTTTACCTGACAAATGGGCAGAGGACAAGGAGTTATCAGTACATCCAGAAGAGGTCTTAGCAGTAAGACCACGAGAAGGGAACAAGGGCCTTGAAGTTTTGATCAAGTGGAAGGGTTTTGCAACACCTTAAGCTACTTGGGAGCTATTCGATGTTATGGTGGAACTCTTTTCGGAATTTCACCTTGAGGACAAGGTACAACTTATGGAGGGGGAGGGGGGGAGCAATGTTAGGCCTCCTATTATGCAAGTATATTCTAGAAAGGCAAGGCTAGGGGTAACCTAGTAAAGGATGACTCCATTCGGTTACGAGTAAGAGTTGGTAGTTAGAAAAGGGCATGATAGAGAAGGTGAGGTGTGAGTTAGTTATAGTATTGACAGAGGGGCAAAAAGATGTATAAAGAATGTAATGATTGGGGGAGGGGGAATTATTGATTTGCTAAGTGAATTCTGTGAGCCTAAGGCTAGGAAAGAGCAACACTCTCAAATTGTCTGCCTAATACCTGTACCTTGACAGATTCCAAGTTACATCACTAATAATATTCAGTGCAAAAGAACTCTCAGTATCTAAGAGTTCTATCATAATTATCTCTCTACACTACAAAAAATTACTCGTTTACCAACAAAAAGTTCTGTCAGTAATCGAAAGAATTCCGTCGGAAGTGAAAAATATCGACGGAATTTACTGTCGCCCAATACCGTCGTTCATAAGGCCGTCGGTATTACATACGAATGGACATTAGTTAACATAATCGTCAGTGTATTAACAACAGAGAACAGTAAATTTGCGTCGGTTTCTATTCCGTCGGTATTGTTTACCAACGAAATTTTTTAACGTCTCCATCGGTGAAGTACAACGGCTTACATCACCTTATCAACGGAGTATAGTCCGTTGGTAAAATATACCGACGGTAGAGATTTTGAAAAACCATCGGTAAATCAATTGATATTGCCGACGGTGTAATATTATCCTTCGGTAAATACATTTTGCTTTTACCGACGGTATTAGGGAATCCGTCAGTAATAAGTTTGAAGACACATTTAAATTTACCTATTTCATAATCTTGTGATATGCAAGAGATTTCACTTATCTGTACATACAAAATTAATTTGTATATATATATATATATAATTTGTGTAATCAGAAAATTAAATGATGATACAGAATTAAAAGAATTTAAATTGAAGCAAATTTGATAATAAACACATTAAAGTGTACATTAATTCTTATGTTTGTGATTGAAACATAATGAGTTAGACTATCTAAGGTCGTGGTGATCGCAGGGGGTCCTCTGTAAGCTTTCCCTTCAACTATTCCATCTCGTATCTCATGTGAGCCATCTGCTCTCTCATCCGTTGATCCTGCTCTCTCATCTGTTGCTCAAGTTGCTTCGTCCGCTCCACTTCCAAATGAGCTATCTTCTCTATCAATGTTTGCACAATAGCCCGAAGCTCGATGACTTCGTTGTTGTTCGCTGGCCTAGTAGACGTAGCTGTACTGGACATGGAAGATTGTGAATAGCATGTGTTCACATATAAACTAGGCTGAATATCCTGCCACGACGGTCCCTACTACCGACAGCTTCAAGATACGTCTGAGTCTTATCTACAGGTTGTTCCTCCTAAGACTGTCGATGAATAGTTTGTTGTAATTGGTCCTAAGGAAGCAATGTTTACATTATAAGGAAGGGATCATTATTACGACATTGAAAAATTCATTAATATGGCATACATTTAGTTCTCTACATCGATTGTTGATGAAAGTGACTTCGTCATGCATACATTGTGTGATTGGAGAAAACATTTTCTAACTCTCTCATAAAAGATACTGCTAAATTTAGTTAATTAATTACATCCAATATATTCAATCAAGTATGGAAGAATAATTAATTTAACTTCTGAATACGAAGTGGGTATTACAAGGTTTACAAAGATAAGGAGATCTATATAATTTCTAACAATTATGCATGTGTACAGGACATATAGGCATTTTATCAAACACCTTATGTTCAACAAATAATCATCCCATTATAACAACCAAATTCACATTTTTCCCCTTCTATCACATATAATTCGACATATAACGTGGACAAAACACCAAAACATTGCAAAAAATCGAAGACAAAAACAAACTAATTCAACTACAACACCTACGGTTAACATTCATACCTCAACGAAAACAAACAGGAATTGCTCGGAGAAGATGACCGGAAGGTGCAGGGCGTGACCGGAAGCAGCCCAAAGTCACCGGAGACTGGTCTTCGCACCGGAGGTGGAGCAGTCAGGACGGGGGGATAGGGAAGAAAAGAAGAAAGAAGGGGGAGAGGACCGACGGGGAGAAGGAGAATAGGGAAGCTGGGGCTGCGTTTTAACCTAAACAAAATGACGTCGTTTTGTTTAAGTGAATAACGTGCAAAGGTACTACGGGGTACTGGTTCGAACTTCACCGATGGTTAGTTCCGTCCTTACTTTCCGTCGGTAAACATTCCCTCCTCCCACTTTGGCAATGGAAATTTTGACTGTCGCTATATTAAACAGCTTTACTAACGGTGCTGAATATTCTGTCGTCAAAATTCCCTACCCATGACAATTGTACCGACTGACAATATAATTCCATAGCAATATACCGAAGGAAAAGTCTGCATCGGAAATATTCTGTCTCTCCATTATCCCGGGAATCTTTCCCTTCAATTTTGGCAATGGAAATTTGGGCCGTCAGTAAATTTGATAATCGTACCGACGGTATTGAATATTTCGTCGTTATTGTTAAACGAAAAAATTTTGTCGTTAATATTCCGTCGCTACTGCGGAGTTTCCTTATAGTGTTATATAAAATCCTTTTAGTTTCAATCTATCCTTATTCATCCCAAAAGAGGAAAAAAAATGTATGAGTTATACTATGATGTTAGATTCCACAAACTTTTTTTAATGCATATGGAAGTTTTAGCTTCTACAACTCTAGTTTAGCACACATTTTGACATTGCACCTTCGTTTTCTGACCTTCTATGAAGTTTTTGAGGGACAATTTGGTGCTAAAGAACTCCATGTAGTTACCCAGCCAATTGTAGTGGACGAAGGCTCAACTATTACCAAACATATAATTAATTAACTATTAATTATTAATTAATTTTTCTTATGAGAGTTTTCGAATTTGTGTTAGGTTGGACGACCTATTCCTTATTCTTGTGCTTCTTGTCTTATCTCACATTAAAATAATTTGAAAATTGCAAAATTATAAGAATAAACATGTAAACTATAAAATGTAAATTGAAGTATTTTTACATTTTTCACTCACTTGAAAAGTATATCTTTGTATTTTCTGGATATGCAAGTGATCATTTTTTTCAAATGCTTTCAATTATTATTTTGATTTCCTAAAATAGCTTTATGATGTCTTTTTAACTATGTCAAATTTAGGAATACTTATCAAATGTGTTAATTAACGAAACCAATCCATCCTTTTTTTTTCGACTCTTTAAAAAATAAGATATATAATAAGTAAAAGCTTTACATTCACTTACTTGTATATTAGTGTTTTGTTTTTGAACTTCCCTATTACCACATTTTTGTCTAAATGTAACTACACTAGTTTGTGAGATATAATGTGCTCAATAATATAATTATTTTCTATATTTATTGTTTTCTCAAAATGTCAAAATGTTATAGTTATGTAAAAAACTTATAAAATTACTTTTTTCATATTTTAAGGCTAAAATTATTGTGGAGAATATGGAATCATCATGAAAAAAAATTTAGTGAACTTAACATCCTCTACTTGTAGTAAGTCTGATCCAACATAAAATTATTTTTCTTCTTCCTAAACATATGATGGAAATATTCAATATACTTGTATTGTTTACAATAAAAAGTTTAAAAGGGGAAGAATTTATAAAAATCAAAAAATATTTTGCTAGTGTTAAGCGTAATACTACTTTTTGTAAAAAAAAGTACCATTTGATGTGTGTGATAGGAATGAAAATTATTTACAACCATAAGTAAAAAAGAAAAAAGGAAAATAAAGATGCTCATAATGTTGTTTTTAGAGATGATCAAGCAAAAGTAGTATTAAATAAAGAAAAAAAGAGTTGTTATTAACATATATTCTTATTTTCTTCTAAGAACTACTCCTACTTCTTAATATAGTTTAAAAAATGTTTTGGTTTATAAGGATGTTGTTTTACAATGTAAACGAGCATGAGCTCAATGATTTTTATCATTTATGCATTCCTTTTAATGCTTCAAATTCACCATATTTTCAAGAAGCAACAAATGTTATAACAACGATAGGTCTAGGATTTAAGACACCTTCCTATTATGAGATTCATGTGCATTTGCTTCTAGATTTAAAAAAGGAATGTTAGTTGATTGTGGATACATATAAGTTTAGTTAGGAAATAATACAATGCACTATTATAACAGATGAGTGGATTGATTAAAGACAAAAAACCTAAATTAATTGTTTGGTTTATTGTAATATTGGAATAACTTTCATCAAGTTTGTTTATGTTTCTGATATGGTAAAAAATGCTCATATTTTATCTTAAATATTTTTTAAAATTGTCGAGTAAGTTGGACTAAATAATATTATGAATTTTGTTATAGATAATGCTACTAATTATGTATTACTTAGATGCTTGTTACACACAAAGTATAAGCATATTGATTAGTCTACATTTGTTGCTCATCATATAAATCTCATTTTTAAAAATATTTGATAATATGGACAATATTTCTAATCTTTTTTCACATGCAACTAAGATCATAATTTTTAATGCATAATCGTATTACATTTTTGACTTGGTTAGGAAAACAAGAAAATTGGATTAACATTGTATGTTCTATTGCTACTAGGTTTGCAATTACATTTTTTACTTTAAAAAGTGTTTATGATCATAAACAACTACTTCAAATTTAGTAACAAGTAAACACTTTTCAAGTTATAAGTTATCAAATAATGCAAAAAGAAAAGAAGTTTATGCTATTATTTAGATAATAAATTTTGGGATGCATGCTTGATCATTGTGAAGATTATGGCTATGTTTATAATGTTATTGAGGATTGTTGACTCATATAAGAACCCATTTTTAGGATATATATGCAATGGTATGTATATAGCTCACAAAAAAAATTATGATCTTTTTGAAGGGAAGGAAAAATTATACAAGTCTTATATAGATATTCTTGATCGACGATGAGATAAGCATCTTACTTAAAGGATCCACTTAGTAGTTTATTTTGTTAATCCTTATTGCTTATATAGTGGAGATGCATTTACAAATGATATTATAAATTATCTTTTTCAATGTGAGTGAATGCAAAGGTATTTTCTTTATTAAAGAGCAATCAAAGCCAACAAATGAAATTAAATTATTTTGTGAAGGATTAGGGAGTTTTGTTATATCATCTACAAAGAGAGATCATATGATGGAAAAATGCTTCCTATTAGTTCACCCTTTACTTATTAATAATATATTTTATTTTTCATAATTATTAATTTAAAATACAAATGAGTGGTAGAGATTATTTGGTGAAAGTACTTTAACATTGAGAAAACTTGCTATTAAATTTGTAACATCCCGTTACCGATGTGAGGGCATATTGGTAATTGGGATGGAATAGGATTGCATACTGCATTTTATTGATTGATCATTCATCGACCTCTAATTATAGAGGAGTGAATCAATTGCACACGCATTGATAGGTACATGCATTCATGTTATTTCCGGCATTTAATTGTGATTGTGAACATGAATGGGTTGAATTGTAAATCGATTGAGAAATTAGGAATAATTAGGTTTAATTATGATTATTAGAATTTATGGCATAATTGGGGTGTATAGCTGAATTGGAGTGGGAATTTAATTTTAAGGAATTGGAAATTGAAATTGGAGTACAGGATCGAGTGTTTTACATTTTTGGGGATTTATAGGAATTTTTCTGAAATTTTTAGAGTTATGATTTCGGACCGGGAAATTAACATAAAGACTGATGAATGAGATTCCGGTCCCGAAATTGATTGGTAAATGGCATGGAAAATGTAGATTTATGAGTCTAGGAAATTTTTATGATGAGCCATTGAAATTTAAGAGAATGAAATTTAGCGAATTTGAGGACTTTGATCTATAGTTAAAAATTAACCCTGATATATATATATATGGTTTTGAATTTGGAGATAGGCAAAACTTCCTTCCCCTTTTCTCTTCTTCCCCGTCGACGATTTCTGATTCTTCCCCTTGGAGATTTATCTTGTTCCTTCTTCATTGTGGCTAAAGATCAACTGGAAGGCTTGGTGAAGATGATTTTTGGCATGGCTTTAAGAGATTATCGTTGTTGCTAGAGGTTGGAGTGGATTTTGGAGATTTAGGGTTTATAGCGTCGATCTGCGTTTTGGTAAGTTTGATGGATTAAATGTTGTTATTTATGGCTATTAGATGCATTTATGGTATTTATTGCAAAGGATTGAGTAGTTTAGGGTATTTAATGGAGGTTTTAGAAAGAGAAAATGGTGAAAATCGGATCGGAGAAGACGAAGTCGCCCGCACGTTACAACATCTGCAGGTGGCCTCGCCGCGACGAGCAGACCGGGACGCCGCGGCGAGTGCGTGACCGCGGCGAGTGCACCTTGTACGCCGCGACGAGAGGTCCTTCGTCGCAGCGAGCCCAAATTTCGGATGATTGATGTTTTAGTTTTTGGGGCATATCTTTTGGTGTAGACCTCCAATTGAGGTGATTCTTGATCCATTATGAACTAGAGAATGAGGTCTAGGATTGAGGTAAAAATCGAGAGATCGAATTTTTAATTAAAAGGATCGTAATTATCGAAAGAAGGTAGATTATAGTTCCTATTGTAACCTAAGGCTTGAATCTTGACAATTGGAGTTTGAATTGGAGAATTATGAAATCGATGGATGCAATTGATCTAGTAAATAGTGAATTATGGTTTTGAGACAAGACATGGTAGAATTGGGGATTAGCGCTGGAAAATCATGCACATGCATCGTACATACTTTTCATTAAGATTTATGCAGCATCGAATTGTTTTAACTGAGCATCTAGTAATGGGGTTTTATTCTAATTGTTATAGAGGCACCGTTGGATCGCCATTCCACGGACATTGCTGGAACTTCCAGGCAGTAGCTCGGAAGTTACAGGTGAGTAACCTAGTTGGTTCCTCAATTATTAAGTGTTAAATGCTATGTGTGAATTATTTGAAAACGTGAATTGTATGATTACGTAGGTATTGAATATAGGAATGCATGCTTTCGGCAAATTGGGCTTTTGATTGATACTGAACTGAGATAAATGGGCTTGTTAGCCATATGACTGGACATTTGCACTGCATGCATAAATGCATGAACAGATAATGAACGTTGTGACCCAAGTTGCAATCACTACTAGAAGGAGCCTCGAGCTCTAACACTGTACTGATCGGGCCTTAAGCCCGAGGGGATTCATCCCTGACGCGTCCACTGATTACTAAACACTGACTGAGCACTTGGGCACAACACTGAATAATTGGAAAAGAGTCTCGTTTGCATCGCATATAAATATGATTATTGTGTAATGATTTCTTATTTCTGAGATGGTATGGGTCGTTGTATATTGATATATGATGTTTGAGTTGCTACTGTGCTATGCTGTACGCAATTTGCGTAATGCATGAATTGAGTGAACCATCGATGATGGTTTCTCATTGAGTTCGCAAACTCACCCAAAATTGCGCATATTTTTCAGGACTGATAGATTAGACTCCTAGCTCCAGAGAGAGACACTTCTCCTGCCGCGTGAGCGCATTGGCGAGAGAGGCGATGGCACACAGGTCGGTCAGCTGGGATGGGATTGGATTTTGGGATTAGCTTAATATAGACTTTTGTATCAGTTTCCTTTTTGGATATCGTATTTTGGACTATAGGGAACTGATAAACTGGTCTATATTTTGGATTGATTTTTATGGAATGAGAAAAGTATTTTGGTTTTTAAATTTAGTGATTTTCGTATTGTGAATATTATTGTTTGGATGCCATGTGGATTATAGAATTGTTTAAAGGTAGTGCAACCTTATTGTGGGATATATGTTGGAACGACCCACAGGCATCCCGGTGTGTACCCTGCGGTAAGAAGGCGCTACATTAGGTGGTATCAAAGCATGGTTTGGTATCTTTTGGGCATAGTGTAATTTAGGCTTGAATTTTTATCAGAAAAGCAGAAATTGATCGGAATCTTGGTTTTATTGTAGTTCATCCGTTCTTGGAGATCAGGTTGATCAACCAGTTGACCTAGGATCAGTAGGAGCTAGTAGGGAGTCGTCTATGCCTCATTCTGATGAGCTGCCTCTTAGAGTTCCCGTGAGACAGGAGAGGAGATATGATCGACTGCGCATGCAGGGTGCTGTTGACTTCTATGGCAGTACAGACCCTGCTGAGGATGAGGGTTGGCTCGAGAGGACGGAGAGAGTCCTCGATCAGATGGACTGTGATTCAGATGAGCGATTTGACTATGCAGTGTCTCTGCTTCAGGGTCCGGCATATTAGTGGTGGAAGACTATCTCGGGCAGTACCACCAGACCCTGCATTCTGACTTGGGATGATTTTCTGAGAGCCTTCCGGGATAATTACATGCTCAAGGTATATTTAGAGATGAAGATGCAGGAGTTCCTTGAGCTGAGACAAGGGCAGATGTCAGTGGCTGAGTACGAGGTTAGATTTAATGAGCTGATGGGGTATGCCAGTGTTCTGATTGCTTCTGAGGCTGACAGATGCCGTAGATTTGAGGGCGGACTCAATCTAGAGATCCGTACCAGGTTAGCCCGATCGGACATGGGTAATTTTATCGAGTTGAGAGCTACTGCTGTGAGGATAGAGCAGCTGCTTAGACAAAGTCAGGTTGAGGCTGGACAGGGGTCTAGGGGCAAGAGGCCCAGTGATAGCCAGAGCAATGCTAGCATAGGGTTCAGCAAGCGCCAGAGCAGGCCCTTCAGGTCCACTGGAGGAGCTAGCCAGTCTGGATTTAGGCAGAGAGGCAGATTTGTTCAGACTGGCAGTGGTGGTGGCAGTGGCAGAGGTGCAGGTGTGATGTCCCCAATATGCGAGCATTGTGATAGGAGGCACAGTGGGGAGTGCCGATGGTTGACTGGAGCCTGCTTGAGATGCGGCTCGATGGATCATTTAGTGAGGAATTGCCCTGAGACTTTGGGAGCTCAGTCTACTATGACTGGGAGGTCTGGCAGCAATACCACGGTGCAGCAGAGCCGTGGAGGTGGATTGGGGTGGAGAGGCCGAGGTCGGGGCCGAGGCCGTGCTGAGGGGTCCGTAGTGAGGACCGAGGGACCGAGTAGCAGACAGCAGTCCCAAGTGAGAGTCTATGCCATGACTCGGTAGGAGGCTCAGGATTCACCAGACGTGGTTGCTGGTATGCTTCTAATTTCTGGTTTAGAAGCATATGCATTGTTGGATCCTGGATCCACTCATTCTTTTATTGCACCGCATTTGGCATGTAGACTGCATGGGGATAGAGAGAGGTTACAGTATGGGCTAGAGGTGAGTACGCCTCTAGGTAGTACGACGGTTTTAGGGGAGGTTTGCAAGGGGTGCTCGATCCAGATAGATCAAGCAGTGTTGAGTGCAAACTTGATTGTACTGGCTTTGAGGGAGATAGATGTGATATTGGGGATGGACTGGTTGACTGCGCATAGGGTTGTTATGGACTGTTATACCAAGGAGGTTGTATTGGAGTCTCCTGGTCAGCCCAGAGCTGTTTTTAGAGGAGTTAGTCAGGCAGTGCCAGCCAGGATGATTTCTTTCCTGAGTGCCCTGAGGTTGATGCAGGGAGGATGTGAGGCCTATCTGGCTCATGTAGTTAATACCAGGGTTGAGCAGAGATTGGAGGATGTTCCTGTGATCAGGAAATTTTCGGATGTGTTTCTCGAGGAGTTACTGGTTTTACCGCCGGATCGGGAGACGGAGTTTGAGATTGACCTCGTTCCAGGTACTGCTCCTATGTCGATACCTCCGTATAGGATGGCACCGTTGGAACTGAGGGAGCTTAAGGCTCAGTTGCAGGAGCTTTTGGATAAGAGATTTATTAGACCGAGTGTTTCGCCATGGGAAGCTCTGGTACTATTTATGAAGAAGAAGGACGGGACTCTGAGACTGTGTATCGATTATAGCCAGTTGAATCAGGTGACAGTGAAGAATAAGTATCCACTGCCTAGGATTGACGACTTGTTTGATCAGTTGCAGGGAGCTCAGGTGTTTACTAAGTTGGACCTGCGATCTGGTTATTATAAGTTGAGGATTGCAGAGGCCGATGTGCCTAAGAGTGCATTTAGGAGCAGGTATGGGCATTTCGAGTTCCTAGTGATGCCGTTTGGGTTGACTAATGCCCCGACAGCTTTTATGGCATTGATGAATAAGGTTTTTCAGCCCTACCTGGATCAGTTTGTCATAGTATTCATTGATGATATCTTGGTGTATTCGAGGAGTAGGCAGGAGCATGCGGAGCATCTGAGGATTGTTCTTCAGGTCATGAGAGAGAGGCAGTTATATGCCAAGTTCACTAAATGTGAATTCTGGCTTGACGAGGTAGTGTTCCTAGGACATATTGTATCTGGAGATGGTATTCAGGTGGATCCTCGTAAGGTCGAGGCAGTGTTGCATTGGGAGGCTCCTAGGAATGTATCTGAGGTTCGGAGTTTCCTAGGATTGGCCGGATATTACCGGAGGTTTGTTAAGGGGTTCTCACTGATCTCAGCCCCTCTGACTAAAATTCTGAGGAAGAATGTGCCATTCAGATGGATTGAGGAGTGCCAGAAGAGCTTTGAGGAGCTGAAACATCGGTTGACTACTGCACCGATGTTAGGCATCACATCTGGGACTGGAGGCTTTGTAGTGTACACTGATGCTTCGCAGCAGGGACTGGGATGTGTACTGATGCAGAATGGGAGAGTTATAGCGTATGCTTCGAGAAAGTTGAGGTCTCATGAGCTGAACTATCCCGTGCATGATTTGGAGTTAGCAGCGGTTGTTTTTGCTCTGAAGATCTGGAGACATTACTTGTATGGAGAGACGTTCCAGATCTTCACTGATCATAAGAGTTTGAGGTACTTGCTGAGTCAGAGAGAGCTGAATCTGAGACAGAGGAGATGGATTGAGCTTCTGAAGGATTATGACTGCACGATAGAGTACCAGCCAGGGAAGGCCAATGTAGTGGCTGATGCTTTGAGCAGGAGATCTCATGTCAGTGTAGCTCAGATTTAGGTTGGGAGACTGCCTAGTTTGATTCAGTTGAGAGTGCTGAATGTGCAGATGGATTTGGCTCAGGATGGAGCCTTGATTGCTACTTTAAGGCTTAGGCCGATGCTGCATGACAGGATCAGGATCCTGCTATGGTGAGACTGATGGATAGAGTGAGATCAGATGTGCCTTCTGAGTTTGAGTTAAGAGATGGGACATTGTGGATGGGACAAAGATTGTGTGTTCCGGATGTTGATGATTTGAGACGGGAGACTCTAAAGGAGGCTCACTTGACCGCGTATACGATGCATCCTGGTACGACCAAGATGTATCGTACGCTTAAGTTGCATTTTTGGTGGCCTGGCATGAAGAGGCAAGTGGCAGAGTATGTTTTCAGGTGTCTGACGTGCCAGCAGGTTAAGGCTGAGCACCAGGCCCCAGTGGGTAAGCTGCATTCGTTGCCCATTCCGGAGTGGAAGTGGGAACAAATTATGTTGGACTTTATAATGGGGTTGCCTAGGACGCCGAGGCAACATGATGCTATCTGGGTCATAGTGGACCGATTGACCAAATCGGCTCACTTCTTACTAGTGAGGGAGAGCAATACTCTTGATCAGTTGGCCCAGAAGTATGTGGTGGAGATTGTGAGACTGCATGGAGTCCCAGTGTCAATTGTCTCAGACAGGGATCCTAGGTTTACTTCGAGGTTCTGGAAGAGCCTGCAGACTGCTATGGGTATTAGGCTGAATTTCAGTACAACTTTTCATCCTCAGACTGATGGGCAGAGTGAGAGGACGATTAAGACTGCTGAGGATATGCTCCGGGCTTGTGTATTGGAGTTCAGAGGAGCATGAGATCAGTATTTAGCCCTTATAGAGTTTACATATAATAATCATTATCACAGTAGTATTGGGATGGCACCGTATGAGGCTCTGTATGGGAGGTAGTGTAGGTCGCCACTGTATTGGGATGAAGAGGGTGTAAGGATGATTGAGGGTCCCGAGCTGATTCAGGATACTGTTGATAAGGTGAAACTGATTCGGAGTTGCATCAAGGCGGCTCAAGATAGACAGAAGAGTTATGTGGATCAGCATCGGTGAGAGATGGAGTATGCTGTGGGAGACAGAGTGTTTCTCCGAGTGTCGCCTTGGAGAGGAGTTCTGAGATTTGGCTGTAAGGGCAAGTTGAGTCTTCGGTATATCGGTCCGTAGATCCTTGAGAGGATAGGACCGTTAGCTTATAGACTGGCTTTACCGAGCGAGATGTCCCAGTTGCATGATGTGTTTCATGTTAGTATGCTCCGATGGTACCGATCAGACCCAACACATGTGATTCCGGCTCAAGAGATTGAGGTGGCCAGTGATCTGAGTTATGTGGAGGAGCCGGTGCAGATTATAGGAGCGAGGGTCAAGCAGATGAGGAGCAAGGTGATTCCATTGGTGAAAGTCCTTTGGAAGAACCACTCGACTGAGGAAGCAACTTGGGAGACTGAGGAGCTTATGAGGAGTCAGTATCCTCATCTTTTCGATAGGACAGGTATGAAAATTTCGAGATGAAATTTTTATTAGGAGGGGAGAATTGTAACATCCCGCTACCGATGTGAGGGCATATTGGTAATTGGGATGGAATAGGATTGCATACTGCATTTCACTGATTGATCATACATTGACCTCTAATTATAGAGGAATGAATTAATTGCACATGCATTGATAGGTACATGCATTCATGTTATTTTTCGGCATTTCATTGTGATCATGAATTGGTTGAATTGTGAATGGATTGAGATAATTAGGTTTAATTATGATTTATTTGGAATTTATGGCATAACCTGGAAGTATAGTTGAATTGGAGTGAGAACTTAATTTTAAGGAATTGGAAACGGAAGTTGGAGTATAGGATCTGGTGTTTTACATTTTTTAGGATTTATAGGAATGTTTCTGGAATTTTTAGAGTTATGAGTCCGGACCGAAAAATTGACCTAGAGACTGATGAATTAGATTCCGGTTCCGAAATTGATTGGTAAATGGCAGGGAAAATTTAGATTTGCGAATTTAGGAATTTTTATGATGAGTTAGTGGAAATTAGAGATTGAAATTTAAAAGAATTTGGGGACTTTGATCTATAG
>JANTNU010059217.1:0-18343 GCA_024752395.1 Erythroxylum havanense
GAGTGATGTGATATGGGCTTATTCTCTTGGGCCTAATTTATTAGGTATTGAATAAATATATGTAGATATATTTATTGCGCTAGATCGAATTAAGTTGTCGGGCTTTTATTATATGAGATATAATGGGCCGAAACTTATTGGGGCCTCAATGGGATTAGGGTTTCTCTATAAATAGAGAAGCTTTGGTCTCATTAGAGTGTAGAAACTATTATCAGGAAACCCTAGCCACCATTCGAGAGAAAAAAAACGTGCGGCGTTTGAAAAAGTGTTTCAGGACGTGCTAGCACACCACAGCCACAGCCCGGATCGTGCATATTCGTGTGGATACCGGTAGAGGGCATTCGCGTTTGCAGTGTCTTGGAATCCGAAAAAGAAGTAACCTATCCACAACAACAAGGTATTTTCGTACATCCTTGGTATTTTCGATTATACATCATGTTATTATATGGTCTTTTCTGCAGTGTATTATGAATACTCGGACCGTACACGATTCAACATTTTTGGTTTACAGAATAAAACGTACATTTTAATTAATTATACTAAAATGATGTCGTTCTTTGAGTTGTCTCAAGCAAGATGAAGTCGACCTTGCATAAGAGGGACACGTTAGCATAGCTGGTTATGGATAAGAGGCAGAGAGCGCAAGTTTTCCGGTAGAAGCAAGAAAATGGAAACAAGCCCCAGCGAGATCGGAAGTTCAAAGATGTATGGAGGTTACAACAAGCGTTACAAGCACTTCAGTCCCACTCTGGGCTGCTCCATGACTTTCTACATCTATTTCCCTCCTCCTTCCCCTTCTCATAAATTCCCTGTATGTGTGTAAACTCTTTGCTTTATCCTCCTGTAAACCAAACCCGCTCTTGTCTTGCATAGTATTTTATGAGGTTGTTATTCATGGGATTTACACAGATATCAACAATCTGTACGGATTTAGATTGACGGGTTAACTATTAATAGGTACTCTACTGGCTCTCTGGATTGACCTGCACTGATGAGAACTTCATTGTCAAGTCAGGAGCTCAACGTGCTGCCTCCACCCAAGGCATCGCTCTTATTGCTCCTGATACTTCTCCAAGTAATTTCCCCTTTTATGCTTTTGATATTGCATTTTTAATCTTTTCTCAGCTGAACTTCTTGTGATTCTTCTGTTGAAGGAGGTCTAAATGTGGAAGGAGAAGCAGACAGCTGGGACTTCGGTATAGGTATGCTTGTTGGGCCTTTGAAGATTATCTCGAGCTTTCTTTTCTTGGGGTTTACGTTTATTGTCTTGTATCAACGTTCTTTTTCTGTATCACATTGCTATTGTATTTCATAGTTTGTCTTTTATTTTATAATATAAGGTGCTGGATTTTATCTTAATGCTAAAGAAGAGAAGTGGAAGAACTGGCGCATGTATGACTATGTGGTGAAGGAACTTCCAGAACTAATAACTAAAAATTTTCCTGAGCTTGATGCATCTAGGGCATCTATATCCGGCCATTCAATGGGTGGTCACGGTGCTTTAACGATTTACCTGAAGAACCTTGATAAATACAAGGTAAAGGATCATGACTTAACTATTCAAAACTCTTTTTAGTTGTATAACATCTATGTTTGTGAGTAATGTACTCAAATGCTTTGAGTTTTCTTATACTCAATTTTACATCTAATGGAAAATTCATGATTCTTAACCTGCGCATAAAAATTTGACCTAAAATTGTAGTAAAATGCGATTCTCCATGGGAATAATTTTTTTGCTGAATGCAATTAATTTCCTTCTTTCTTGGTTAATTAGAGACCATTTATTGATCTCAAGAACCTCAAAAACATTCTAGTTAATTTCACTTGGCATAAGATTTTGAAGACCTAGATTTACGAGGTTGTGTATATGAATAAACCACTTTGGAGTTATTGTCTCTTCATGTCTTGACAACTTCCTATAGAATTCAACTTATACCACCCAAGTACTGATCTGGACACAAGTTAAGATGTTTTTGACCTTTGTGAAAAGATAACCTACATTAGAGGGATTTCATTTTCCTTTTTACTTAGATGATGGGGCTGAAGCAATCTTCATTACTTAAGACACTGAACTTCTGTTTATTTGGGTTGTTTTATCTCAGTCAGTGTCTGCCTTTGCACCAATTGCCAACCCTATAAACTGTCCATGGGGGCAGAAGGCTTTCACAAATTATCTGGGTAGCAACAAAGTTGACTGGGAGGTAATATGCTATGAAGAATGTATAATTTGTTCCCAAGTTCTTCAAGATTTCCTGATACACTTGGTAATTTCAAATTTGCAGGAATATGATGCAACTTGCCTAGTTTCAAAGTTCCATGATGTTTCTGCCACAATTTTGATTGATCAGGTAAAGCTTACATTGATTTAATGTAGTTTCATGATGCATTGCCACCGAAATTTCTAGGAACTTGTTGGAGTTTAAAGTTTGTTTTTTTTTTTTTTTTGCCATTTATTCCTTTGAGAAGACTTAAGAGTATGCTGTGTGATATCTCTTCTTAAATTCAAGAATGAAGATCACCAAATACAAAAGCAAAAACACTACAATGGAATATTTGCATGTGGACGCTTTCTTTCAAAGTTACTGCATACATATCATTAGTAACTCAAATTGGTATAGCTGAGAAGCCCTAAAGGTGCTGCCTGGCACAGTTTCTATCTCATCTCATGGCATTTATCCCTGCAGTTTAATGTTTTACAATTTTCAGTGGCACTGTGTTTATGCTACTTTTAGGATTATCAGTATCTATCCCTGAGTAATTTGCCTTTCATGCAAAGATGATAGACTGACGCATTTTGTGAGATGTGTTAAATGCTTAAATAAACTTTGGATGGTATTCTAATCGGTTCCCACAACTCTTGAATCAGAATTTGATATTGAATGACATGGAACTCTAAGGTAGTTATTATTTGATCGATGGTTTTCAGCACCATGTATTGTATCTATCCCAAGCAGTATGATGAAACTGGGCACTGATGATTATTATATCTGCTATAAACAATAGATCCGCACTTCTACAACGTTTGTTTTAATATAATCTTTCATCTGCTGTCGTGTTAATATAATCTTTCATCTGCTGTCGTGTTTGGCCAGGGGGACGATGACAAATTTTTACATGATCAGCTGCTGCCAAACAAGTTTGAGGAGGCATGCCGGAGTGCCAATGTTCCACTTCTGCTGCGATTGCAGCCTGGTTATGATCACTCTTATTTTTTCATTGCCTCGTTCATTGATGATCATATCAGCCACCATGCTCAAGCGCTTGCCCTGTAAGGCTTTTTAAATGATTTACTGGGATGGGATGAACTACAATAAGCAAAGTTCCGTTTCTCATGTCATATCTTGGCAGTTTGAACCTTGGAGATACTTTTATTAGTTGGATAATACTTTACATATTAATGTTGCAGTTTTTGGATTTACTTTTGTTGATTTTAACATGGCTGTTTTAGATTTAGTTTTGTTGATTTTTAAAATGTGTTTTTTAAAGAATTCAGTTGGGTTTTAAAGGAATCGATTTGAAGGGAAAATCCTCAAATTGCACCTGTATTTTAAGTCCTTGTGGAGCCTTTTCCTTTTTGCAACTAAAGAACCAAATTTAGTATCATTTCCTGCGTTAAAATAAAGTACCAATGTAGCTATTAAATTTGGTTAAGAGTAAAGTTGTTATGCCAAAATGCAGATTAAGATGCCAGTAAAATGTTTAATGTGGTTCTAAAAAGCATTCAGTATAACAAATTTATGTTAAAAGCCACTGAAAATCTTTGTATAAAAGCGTTTTCCATTGATAAAATAGAGATTCTCTAACACTGATTATATTGAAGCACATGGCAATTGATGATTGCTTATTTTGACAACTATACTGAACTTACGATATTTTTCAAACTGCATTATCGAATAGAAAAGCTGAAGAAATTACATGTACTTCCAAGTACAAACAGTATTGACAATGTATAACTTAAGCATAACTTATATTCATGTGATCTTTTTTTTGACGATAAGTCCCAAATTTTGAGCAGCTTACGACTTCTTTGAGAGGTAAACTGGACAAAGAACGTACAAGCGGGGTTTCCTGACCAAAACCTATCAAAACAATACATACTGACCTACCATGAGGGGTAGATGCTCCTAATCATTTCAGAACTAATTTTCCTGCAACTCCACAAATATTTCTGAACTTGGGGCAGAGGTTGTACAAGGCCTCAAATATGTACTAACACTGGGAAACAGACGCAACTCCACGTCTGTACGCAGCTAAAGTTTCCAAGCAATCTAATGTATTGTGATGTTATGTACAGAGTCCAAACATGGCCATGTATGTTTGCTTCTTCATAATAACTTGTGCATCATCCTCAAAAAACTTATCTCGATAAAATGGAAATTTATTCTCCAGTTGAGATGTCCATATAATCCACCATACTGGGTGATGATGATGATGATGATGTTTTCATGATCAAGTTAGCTTGTTTAAGGCAAACTCATTCATAGGAAGGGTATTGGCTCTGTGATGAATCTACGAAGGGTGCTGCAGTATATGCTGGTTCAAGATTTTCATTTACACTCTTTGTTGGTCTCTTTGGCCTCTTGGATCTCTGCAATGGTTGATCTGCGCTTGGAAAAGGATCATCCAATTCATTGTCAATTGAAGTTGAATTCCTTGACTTCGATTTAGTCTGCTTGTCAGAAGTTTTTCTCTGAAAAAGAGCAAAACTTTTTAAGTAAAAACCAAGAGTCCAGATGCAGATGACAAAGTGAAAACCCATTGCTGGCGGGAAGCAATCCACATTACGACAGTAGATCAATAACATAAATAAATAAGAGAAAGGTATAACACAAAACAGCATCAGCATTCATTTTGCAAACAAAACAAGAAAAATGATATGGTGCCTCCTCAGAAAGAATCAAAGTCAGTTTAATAATATCCTGTATCTCAACTGTATTACCATAAAAAACACACGTGATGTTGAAGCTCATGTTAGAAAAATTATCACCTTTAGACTCCCAAAGCTATATGGAAAGTAATTAGAAAACCAAAATTTTAAGGAAATATAATATCAAACTATAATTTCCTTTAGTGAATTGACCTTAAACAGTTGAAAGTTTAGTTGGATGAAAGAAAAAGTAGTTCCACTGTGCTGTTTACATGTATTAGACAAAATAGTATAACAAAATATTCCATGCAATCACTTCTTTAGTTTCTCTTCTCATCTCTTGTCCATGTTATTTGTGTGTTTTTTCTCAAGCATTGAGGTGAAGGTGGACTCTTACTATGAGAATAGGAATACGAGTTAATGGGATTCTCACAAACAACAGAACTGCCATGCTTTCCTTCTTTAGCCTTAAATGGGACATATGTCGTTAGGCACTTAATAGAAATTTGAGGCTTCAGTAATTTGTTAATTGTCTGCACTATCAAGACACATAACCTTCTAAAAGTCAAGACAACGAAATAAAAGTACCTTTTTGTTGTTGGATTTTGTTTTCTCAACATTTTGAGAGACCTCAGATCCCTGAACACCAGGTTCTGTTAAATCTTCCAAAGTTGCATCACCTTCTGCATCTAACCGTATGGCCTTTGTTGACTTTTTCTTATGTCTATCTTTGGCCTGAGAAGCAAAAATGTCATTTATGAAATGAATTTGAACAAAAAGTTAAAAGCTTGATTCTAGTTTTTTCTCCAAATTTCTATCTATTGCATCACTCCACCCTCTCATTAAATAATGGTATCATCAACAAATCGACATAGTTTTGAAGTGACCAGAAAGGATAAGGTCTCATACCATGAAAGTATAGCAGCAGTGAAATAGGCCCTAGGAAAATAAGCTAGAATCTGCCAGATTTAAAACTCACCTGCAGTGGAGCTTCTTTTAACTTCTGTTCTAGTTGGGCATCATCAAGAAGTAAAGACACAACGTCCTCCGGAGCCAAGAGATCACCCTGAACATGGCCACCAGTCATGACAAGCTGCTGGACAGTGTTTTTCTGGCTAGCTCTTTGCAAGATCTTTTCCTCAACTGTCTCCTTACAGATGAGTCGGTATACAGTAACCTACACAAAAAAATGTTTAGCTTAACCAACATTAACTAACTTTAGGAAGAACATGTTTTTGTTTCACCAGCCAACAGCGATGAGTCCGTATACAGTAACCTAAAAAAATGTTTAATTAGCTTCAACAACATCAACTAACTTTAGGAAGAACATGTTTTTTGTTTAACCAGCCAACAGCATTATAGTAACATAATTTAATGGAGGCAAGCAACATATTAAATGGAAAGGAGAACTTTCAGGAAAAATCAGGCATATTCAAATGTGCAAAAGTAAGATAACAATCAACATACATCCTTTGTCTGCCCCAATCTGTGAGCTCTATCCATTGCCTGTAAATCTAAGGTTGGGTTCCAATCACTTTCGTAAAAAATGACAGTATCTGCTGCTGTTAAATTAATGCCCAGTCCACCTGCTCGTGTGCTCAACAAGAATACAAAAATGTCATTCCTGCAATCAAAGAATTAAACATAATCAACATATTGAAACTCAAAAAAGAAATATATTATATGACAAAAAAAAAAGAGGGAGTAATAAGTCCACTAATGCTTCCTCACCTAAGCTGGAAATCTTTGACCATGTCCCGTCTATCCACAATAGTGGAAGACCCATCAAGTCGAAGATACCTATATTTCCTATAATTCATGTAATCCTGCAATCATCAATTATCAAACAATCAAATTTATTTCACTGTAAGAGGCCCAATTTACACATGACGTTACTATTAATGTCAACAAATGTATTCATCAAAGTTATCCTGCCTGATTTACAAATATATTTTACATGAAATTGATCAACATACAAACAAAAGAAATTTGTAAATCAGGTAGGGCAACTTTGACAAACTCAGCTTAAGGTTATCTATTTTCCCTCCATGTTATGATATATAGCCACAATCCATAAGATCATTTAAGCGCATCCTTCTTTACAGTTCAACTTCTTGCACTTTCAATCACCTATTACCTTCTAACAATTTCGTAACAGAGGAAATACCTCAAGAATATTTAACATTTTTGTCATTTGTGCAAATAAAAGAACCCGGTGATTTTCTGCTCGCAAGCGCTTCAGCAGTATATCAAGTGTTTGAAGCTTGCCAGAATCCTGCACAAAAAAGTTATCAAGTGCAAATGTAAGCATTTATACTGTTTGCCTGCATTCATTCACAAGGTCTAAAAGAAACAAAGTCTATGTACCGTAAGCAACTTTGCTGGGTCAAAGCTTTGCATGGGAGGACAGGATCCAAATATGTTGTGTGTCAACTGAAGAGCAGGTTGTGAAATAGGTAGTTCACGATCAATCTCTTCAATAAGAGGATGAGAACCATCTGGCTTTCTTGGTCCATTAAATTCAGATGTACGAGCAAACCCAATTAATATCCTCTTAACCCAAGGTTGATGTAATTCTTCAGTCATATTGTAGGCAAAGTTTCTATCTGAGCACTGGGCACCAATCTATAGAGGGAAAAGTTCATGTCAAACTTTCATAAATTAACATCATAAACTAAATATTCTCACTGAAAAAAAAAATTAACTAGGCATTACCGGAGGAGCTCTAGTTCGTGGAATAAAAGTATATGTTGAATGAAGAAGTTTGATATTTGAAAGAATCCTATCTTGATAAGGGACAACTAAAGCCTCAAATGGAGAATCAGCTGGACCTGTTGCAAATTTCCTTTTTGCCAAATTTATCTCTGATCTTGAAGGCATCAGTAACATCCGTGTAACAGCTCTTATCTTACCCTTGTCAAGAAGATTGCAATCTGAATCATCAGCAATTTCTTTCGTGAGTGAGTCTAAGATTCCATCAAAAGATTGCTGGTCCAATTTCATAATTGAATACAACAGCCTCTCCATAAATGTGCCACCAGCCAGAAATGCAACTTCTGTAATGGATAAATCCATCAGACGAGTAAAACCAAATGTCCCACTGCCTGAGTTGCTCTCTTGTGGAAGCATAGATCGATAGACATTTTCTGGGGAAAAGATGCTAAAATGCTTTTGAAAGAATTCTTTGTGTATAACACTCCTCATTGCTGCATGGAGTACTTCAGAACTTCGGAGAGCTTCTTTGTGGACTAATTTTGGGATCTGACAGCATGAAAACAAGAGGAAAACATAGTTAGCAGAATACAAGATAAAAAACTACATGATTACATGGATCCTATTGGTGAAACTTTTTATCCTTTTTCCTTCATGGAAAAATTAACAATATTATGTTTTTTTCTTCAAATAACAGAAGTGTGGTTACCTGGTAAGTAATAGGATTCTGACCTCCTGAATAATGCACATCCTCCAACTCCCCAAAGGGAGGAGGTAAAAGAGAATTTGGAATGTCTGCAAAGTAGTAATACGTGCTTCCTTCATTCCTTTCAAACAACTCTGGATGGTTACACACCTGCCATGTCACCAAAAAAAAAATCACAGTACTGTACTTTTGATTTTTGCCTTACGCTTTGTTTATCATTCTTCAAAAGGTGGTGACACTTAGGTCTTGTTTGACAACTAGTAATGAAGGAATCAGAATAAAAAAAATAGGAATGGGAATAAAAAGTGGGAATGAAATTACTGATTATGAGTGTTTGGTATGCAAGCACTAGGAATGGGATTATAGAAGTTAAAAGAGTTACAACAGTGTTTGGTATTAAATATTAAGAATGGTAATGAAATTTTTTTATTTATGTTTAACCATTATGTGACTTATTTTATCTTGCAAAACCTAAATGAAATCCAAATATGGATTGCAGTTTCTTCTTTTAACTAAATCAATGATTTCTCAAAAGATGATGAATACGTTAGTAAACAAGAAAATAAAAACACGAATTTATCACAAAAAGAAAATTAAAAAAAATTAAAAAAGTTAACAATAAAAACTGACCTAGAGAGATATGTTGAAAAGCAACCATAAAGGAATAGCGAATAGAGAGTTTCAGTTGAGACGAAACACAAAGGAAAAAAGAAGTTATGTTGAATAAAAACGAGAGAAATATTCGATTTTTTACTCATATTTAGTTATTATATAATTTATTTTGTATATAATTAATTAAAATATTTTAATGATTTATAAAATTATTAATTTTTAAATAATTATGAATAATTTTTATGATAAGAATAAAAGTATCAATGAAACAAAATAAAATAATCATTAAAGAAATTAATATAAAAAATAATTTTGAAGATAATATTATGATAAGAATCAATATCTTGATAATATTTTGATAATAACTTGATAATATTCTAATAATATATTTTATCTTTTCTTCCTGATTTTTAATTCTAGCATATACCCACACCCACCTTAGTAATAGAACTCCAGGATTATTTAAGATTCATTCCAATTTTGTCAATCTCTATTTTAACTATGGATAACCAAATAATTAAACATTAGGAATGCAGGTTTCCTAGTCCCACCTCTTTATTACTGATTACCAAATAAGACTGTTAGGACTCTCTCCCAGAAAAACTAGAATAATACTATAGTATTGTAGTAAAGTTGTGACGTATTAATGTCACTACAGTATAGGACTATTGTATTCCTCCCTAACCAGAGCTGAATAAGCTCCTCCCTAACCAGAGCAGATGCTCCTCAGAAGGTGATGATCCTTCTGTCACAAAATTCTCACTGATATTTCTCTTCCTCTTCCCTTCCTCTCTCCCTCCTTTTATAATGTCCCTAGTACATACGGTTATAACAAACTTTTGTTCTAGAATGATTCTTTCTCTCTCTCCCAAGGGTCTACCGATTACCCCTCTGTCCTCTGCTTATTTTTCCTATCGTCTAATGATCCTAACAAAGACCTTAGGAATACATCACATTTATTAAAAAAAGAAAAGAAAAAAATTCTCTTTATTACTAGTTACCAAACAAGACATTAGGAATATATCACATTTATTAAAAAAAAGAAAATAAAAAAATTAGCAATATGAATCCAGAAAAGCTTCAAAAGATTTCCTACCTTCCTGAGCTGAATAACTATGTTCATCAGATTCATAATTTTCTTCTCATTAAGATGCCCCCGGCTGCTGTCAAATAATTCAGATAGAGAGATCTTGTTTTTAATGGCTTGATAGAAGGCTTGCTGCCGAGAACTCAACTTGCAATGCACTGTAACCTCTGTTTTTCTAGTAAGCTCAGAAATCACATCTTTTTTAACTCGTCGGAGCATGAAAGGCTTTAGAATGGCATGCTACCAAAAGAAAAGATCCAACAATTGAATAAGATAGGAAAAAAGAAACATCCAGCAGAATTTCAAAATATATGGTTGGAACAACCAATCTATAACTAAATAGGAATAATTTGGTTGGTTATACAGGTTGGCTTTTAGAAACTTATCAGATTCAATGTGGTGAATCAAACTTAAATCACCTATGTAAAACCAAACCAAATAGTAAACCTAAATTTAGTGTCTAGTGTAATATAAATCGTGATCTTAACCACAACTTGAATAAAGTGACAACATAAAACAACATGTCGCATACATAAAAAGAAGAACTGGCTCAACACATGTATATAATTTATTTATTGATCACAAATTGAATAGACATTTCCAATTGAAGCTTCATGCTGCATTAAACTGGACAAGGTTCTATATATAACCCTCTAGAGGAGTTTGCAAAAATCACATAGTTAGGACAAGACAGTATTTGCGGGCCTAATCGCAATTACTTCAACTGAATCTTAACAAATTGACAACAATAGTGTAGATTCTCAATAACAGTGTCCAAAACATATCTCATAACATAGTGAACTAACATGAAATAAAATTGATGCAAAAAACTTAGAGATTATAAAAGAAATAAAAGAGGAAAGATTAGTCAACCATAAGCTTTAATTTGGTAGGATGAGGATTGGGAATTGAGCTGACATCAAAGATAAGGGCCGAAATTTAGATTATGATGGGTTCCTTATTAGATAGGAATAAGTTAAATATATTATTTTTGATATATTATCCTAATTGTTTAGGACTTACAATAGGATTTAAATTTGTTAGGAATCTTTTCCTACTAGAATAAGGGCTCTAAAAATTTCTCTATAAATATGTGTATATTCAGCCCTTCAAAAACAAGCAATATGAAATTTTCCTACAAACTTAAATTTTTAACAAAAAGGTGAGATGTTTTCTTTTAAGAGGAATTCGTAGACCTTAAAATTGATTCTTAGTTTCCTACTATCCATTGTTTCAGTTGCTCACTAAATTCTAGCAAACCAAACCTAACTTCTAGCATATTAAAACCTGAAATCCTAAGCCTAAATTTCCAAAAATTGAACCTTAAAATTCTAGCTATACAAAATCTGAAATTTCAGCATTCCTAGCTAAAATTCAACTGTTAAACTTAATATTCTGGTAGCCTAATATCAGCCATATTTCCTAATTTTGTGATTTTTTTACTACCAGTTACTATATATTCTATTTGTCCTAGATGATGTCTCAAAATGTATGAAATGATAATAGCCTAAAATAGTAAACAGAGATTCATCTTTGAAATGCATAATCTCTTCACCTGTTTGCTGTCTTGTAAGAGTCATATGTAAGTTTATAAGAAATAACAATATGCAGATATGAATGTATCAACCCACAGTTCCTCATAATAGAGAGAGAACAAAAGAAAGTCATCACAATTGTGAATACATCAAACTTTCCTTCATCAAACAATTGTGTCATACAACTTTTTTTATATTTTCTTTCAATTTGCTTCGTATAAGTTTCAATATGTATCAGGAAAGTTTAGTCTTTCCAATTCTGGAATTATCTTATGTAACAAGCAATAATCTCTATGCTGGGAATTGACCCTATATGGCCTCAATTACAATGTGAAAATTTCAATATGCCAAAGACCAAAAAGATACAAGAAAGAACAAAACATCATTTATAAAACATCCAATAACTCAGCATGAAAGATAACCAATTACTGAGAACAAAATTCAACATGTATTATTAGGGCCGAAATCAAGATTCACGTATAACACTGTATACTTATTAATTTTTTTTGTTCATGATAATCTCATACCTTTTATCACATTTCTTAAGCCAACATAATCTTAAACATATAAATCACTGCAACCAACAATCTAATAGAAAGAGCAATAAAACACTCACCAATCTGTTAAGCTGATGCTCATTCAAAGTACCACCATGTTCTGCGTGATTTTCAATTCTGGCAATACAATGAGAAATGTTAACTCTACCTCTGAAATATCCAAAAAGAGTATCTCATCAAAGGAGT
Organism: Erythroxylum havanense; assembly: GCA_024752395.1. Classification (NCBI taxonomy): domain Eukaryota; kingdom Viridiplantae; phylum Streptophyta; class Magnoliopsida; order Malpighiales; family Erythroxylaceae; genus Erythroxylum; species Erythroxylum havanense. The sequence continues at coordinate 12,263 of JANTNU010059217.1, forward strand.
GGATATATACCCTTTAGAAAACCATTCATTGAACTGTTCATGGCTGTCAAACAATGTCGGCATTATGAAATGCAGAAGGGCCCACAATTCTGCCATGTTATTTTGGATTGGGGTACCCGTAAGGAGCAAGCGGTTACGACAATTGAAACTGAGCAGCGTCTTCCATCTTATACTGAAAAAAGGCATCCATTGGACCAAAATGTGAATGCATATTTCAACAGACAATTACTATTTTCAGATTCACGTGAAAATGCTACTTTTTTAAAGCATAACCTGTTCTTAACATGCATGTAAGATCACTTTTTTAATTAACATTTATCATATTTCAGGAAAAAAATTATAAGCCAAAAGCCATCAAATCACAAAGGGACCTAAGCTTAGGCAAGACCATAAAAAGTAATTTGTACTGCTGAGTGTGATTGTTACCTCTGCTTTAAAAAATTCATGAATAGAAATACATACAAAATTCAGAAACTTGAGGACAGAATCAAAACCTGCTAGAACTTTTAATAGCTTGGGCTTCATCTAACACCATATATTGCCATTTGACACGTCGAAAGTACTTCTCATCGCTCACTAGCAGTTGGTAGCTGGTGATCAAAATGTGAAATCCAGCCTCCCTGGAAACAAAATTACAATACAAGAAAATATGTAAATAGTGGATTACTCAAACACAGAACATAAAGTTATGGAATATTGACAGTATCAAGAAGTAAAACCATCACAGCACTACTGAGAACAGCCACAGTCTTTCAAATGGCAACAGGAAACGCCACCTTTAGAAAGTTATCAATACAAAAATACTCAGCACTCATCATATGGCAGAAGCAGTCAGTGAGTCAATGATTCTTGTCAAAAATTGATGCTTCTTTTATATTTAGTTTCCTTTTAACCAAACAGAACAATTTTACTTCAAACTGCATTCAACAAAAGGTGACATGACTACAAAGGAAGACATCAATCCTAAGGAAGTGAACAATTAAATTGCACACAGCCTTTGCAGCATCAGAAAACCATCCAGACTCACAGTTCTACTTGATTTCAGGACAGCAGCAGAAGAATTTTGCTATCTCTTAATTGTCCCTTGTGGAAATAATAATGTTCCACATGACCTCTCCCACTCAAATTCCGGTAAAGTTACATACATATGTCAATAAATCAAACCTCCATTCCTTTGCAGCAACTATCACAGAAGAACCATAAAGACACTGAAAATAATGGAACATGGCAACTAACAGCATTATTTAACCTCTTTTCTCTTCCAACATATCAACCATACTAATCATCATAGCAATGAACGGTAGCACAAATGTGAAAAATATTCAAACATTCGGAAATTTAAGAAAGCATCAAAGTTTTGTTGCAAGCATGTACCTGCGATATAGGCGCTTTGGATTGATGTTTTTCCTAAGTATCGTGCGCTCATGAATTCCACCCCAGTATGGAAGAGTTTTCAGATCAGGGCAGAAACGATTAATTTCATCAGACCAGTTATTCAAGACTGAAGCAGGTGCAACAACTAGAAAAGGTCCCCATATATTTTTCTCCTGAGACAACCATTTATTAAAACTAATATGAGCAGGAGTATTTAAATAAATTTTCAAACAATACTAACTAGGATAATTACCTCAGCCAAATGAGCGAGGAATGCCATGGCTTGAATAGTCTTGCCAAGGCCCATTTCATCAGCAAGTATGCCATTTAAACCCTGAAAGAGCACAAGGAACAGTAAATGAGCAATACTAAGGATTTCAAGCACTTTTAGCAGAAACTGCCCAATAACCTGCTCATAACAATTAACGAGCCACTGAAGCCCCTTCAACTGGTATTCCTTCAGGCTCCCTTTAAACAAATCTGGTGTCTGCACGGTTGATGTAACAGGCATGGTGGAGCTGCAAAAAGAAAGAAGAAAAGAAGCTGCTATTAACAGCTAGCCTAAAAAGGAAAAGGAACTCTTTGAAACCTTCTGCTTTATCTGCAGAAAAGATAAAATTAAATAAAAGACATACGGGTTGTGCAGATCAATGTTACTAGATCCAGGAACTGAGACATCAACTGAAAGTCCGTCAGCATCAGCTGCCTCACGTAGCCTTGAACACTCATCATCAAAAGCACTGGTTAATTTTTTCTGCTTAGAGACTGCATCTTGAGCAGCTCTCAGAGCCTCTTTTCTCAGCTCGGCCTCCTCTGGGTCTACTTCCTCATCGGGATGAGCTTCAGTACTAAAATGATTTTCCTGATCACTTAATTTCTCCTCTCCCACAGACAGAACTTCAGAAGGCTGTGAATTTGGTTTGTTTTGCATGAAGTGACTATAAAGCTCTGTTTGTTGTATCAGAAAATTCAGTCTTTGCTGCTGTCTCTTTGCCTCCCGAAGTTCTTGTTCTCGCTTCAAAGCTTCTGCAGCTTCTTTTTCCTCCCTCTTCCTCATTTCTGCCTGCAAGAATTGGATGTATGAACATCTTAAATACAAATATATCGACCACTCAAATTTTCAATTAATTGAGAATTAAATCAAGGCAAGGTTACGTCAGTTGTAATTTCAAATTTGATATCATGGAATTTGGACAAATATTTATTATTCTGCTTCGTGTTACAAATGCGGTCTCAGATGAAGTTTTAGTTTTCCTTTTCACATGCCATCTCATATTTCACTATCATTGAAAGTGTTACTCACCATAATCTTATGAATCCAGGGAATAGGATAAAGAATTTCTGGAATTATGACTTATTTACAAAACCTAGGACCTGGCTCTTCCAATTAATACGACAAATCAATCTAAAGCCTGTCATCATATCAACAAGTGCTTTTCATTGCCGTACAAATGATCTCCAAAATTACAACAGTAATGGTCGTTGAAAGGCGGTACTTTTGCTGATGTGCTAAAAGCTAAATTACAATCAGCATTTTGACAACAATAATGAAATCCTTAAAACTCTGATGGTCCATGATGATGATGTGAAACAACATTTTATATTAAGCAATAAGACTAAGAGATGTACCATCTCCTTATCCACTCTTTTCCAAAAAAGCAGCATATCTCTCGCCAATCTTCTTGTACGGATGGCAGCACCCCTCATCAACTTGAGCGACCTACTAACCTTCAACTTTACCTGGAATTACAAACTAACAATTAAAAGAACACCTCGGAGTCTAATATTACATAAAACTCAAGATTGAGTAACGTAAACATGCCTCTCTTTGACAGGTTTCTGCAAATCTCTTTGCATCTATAAGCTGCCTGCGATGAAAATTGGCGAAGATCCTATGATGCTTTGGTATGTCTCTCCTTACAATATTCACCCAGGCTTTACCAATCTTCTCCATCTCCTCCCTTTCAATGAAAGAAGGATCTTTCTTTACTTTTGGCTTCTTGGGTAAGCTCCGTTCAATTATCTAAGAGATGCGAAACAAAGAAGAGTAAAGTAATCAGCTCCAGTCTTATATTATAAGAAAAGAAACCTACTTCCACCAAATACCACTTTCCAAAGCAAACACATACCTCATAAGTGTCTCCTTTCTCCAAAACCTTTACATAGTAAACCTGCAATACACCACCCTCTGACAAAATAGACCGCTGTATATTTCCAGCCGCACCTTCCGGAATAGAAGAATTTAATGCATCATCAGAGATAATAAGGCTGAATTTCTGAGATGAATTAGAAGCTGCCAGTGCCTTTAATCTTGCCTGGAGTGATTCATAGTGGGGGCGAGACTCTCCCATCCCCACTAGGCTTCTTGGTCCAATCCTTTTATCGTTGGTAATCATTTCTGCCAAGGACCCCAAATCTAGTGTACCCTTCAAGTAAAACTCCTCCACTTTGATGGCTGATGAGCTTGGCAAGTTCAACGATGATGCCAGCTTTTCATAAGGGGGAGGTATCCTATAAGTGATACCTTCCCCAATATCTAAATAAGCAGGTTCGTAGAATATTCTGCAAAATATTTTACAGCACATAAGAAAAGATGTATAGAAACAGCAAGAAATCAACCTAATAAAGAATGAAAAATAAACTACATAATGGTCTATGGTCATCAAGGTACTTTGTTGGAAAATCTGGTTCAAGATAATCTCCACGCTTTTGTGAAGTACTTTCATTAAGCCACTCAGATGTGGTCTCCGCATCATATACACTTCCTCTCTGCTCATATCCCAATTTCCTGGTCTTGAAACTACCCAACATGCTCTTGGAACCATGGCCTCCCATTCGAAGTGGAGGAGGTGCAGGACTTGATGAAGTATCCTTATACCTCCTTTTGTATTTCTGAATATGCTCTCCAAGCATCGAACGATATCGCTCTTCTGTCATGTGTGTCCTGTGGTATCCTTCTTCCTCCTCTCCGTCACTATTGTTAGACCACCTCTTTCGATTAGACAAATTCAATTCCCTCTCTGACATCTTCCCATTGCTACAATTTGTCATCGCTCCACCTACATATAGCCAACCAAAGTGCACAAAAATGCACCAAAAGAATAAGTAACACTGCTTAGCAAGTCAGCAGCAAAATCCACCTCCAAGAACCTATTTTCTACAGGTAAAGAAGAATGCGGCATCACAACTTCAAAAGGAAAGGATTTGATAAAGAAAAGACAAGCAGGTACCTTGACTACCTCTGCTCTCATCCTGACTACTATTCCCATAATAATCAAAATCATCATCTGGTTGTGGAAGTTTGAAGTTCATCAAAGACTAAACACAAGAACACATAAATTACAAAAGGAAATAAGAAAGAAGGCACAATTGAGATCCAAATTCTTGAAATTAATAAACGAGAAAATAAAATAAAATACAGCCATAATACCAAAAAGAACTAAAAAATTTGGACCGAAATGACAGAATCCTATCCAACAACGAAAAGATAGACAGTAATAGGAAAAAAAAAGACGAACCCAGTAGAGAAGGGCAAAAACCGATGTTGACGAACCTCAAGATTGAAGAGAGAAGAGAAGGAGAGGGAGTCCTTGGCTTGGCTCCGGTGGTCCATGAAGCTATTGTTGTTGATACCGCACAGAGAAGAACCCTAAGTAGAGAAACCCTAGATTTTGGAAGACTGCTACTACATGAGGAGAGATTCTCTTGGGGCCTTTGTAATCAATCAATTAATTGTCAAGACGAGAAGGTGTTAGCGAGTGAGTAAGGTTTTAATATGAACAGAACACTTCGACAATTTGACAAGGAAAAGAGAAAGGATCGAGGAGGATGCGTAGGATAAGGGTGCGCGAACACAGTCGGCGTATGGAGCATCGGAACTTGCTAACTTGCGCTTCTTTGTAGACTTCATGTGTTGCATGCTAACTTGCGCGTTCTGTTCCTTTTCAGCCAATGATTGTTTTTCTTTCCCTTATTGTCATTTTCTTTATTAAATTCGGTAAATGAGGGACTTTTAAGATGAAAAACATCAACTATCTATTCAATTACAATTTAAATTTAATGGGACATATCAACAATATATTAAATTATATCATTTTTAAATTTAGTGCAACAGGCGAACAATATATTGAATTAGGATATTTTTTAAATCATCAATAATTGAATCCAAATCAATATCTAAATTATGAAGGTTTTAAAAATTTATTTATATATATAACTAATTATTGAATTAGAATTAACAAAGGTCAAATCTTGGTCATTGTTAGACCACATGAATCTTGAAAAAATATTCTAGCTATAACTCTTAAGCTCATTGAATATTTTACCGATAAATCTCAAAAGGGTTGCATCATAAGTCTGAATATAATAAGATGTTGACAATATAGATCAAGATATTAGTAAGAATGAGCTCATAAATTTTTGTCCTAATTTTTTGGAATAGTGATGGAGCAAGTCCAAATGTCATGCCCTCAAGGGGTGTGGCTTGATGGTTGAGAGCGGGGATTGACTTTGGTTAGGTCCCAGGTTCGATTCCATGCTAGCCCCTCTTGTAAGAGCCTGGGGCAGCCGGAGTTTTACATGTAGATGGAGAACTAGTTGGGCCCTCAATGATGAGGTGCGCTCGCTTGGTCCGCCTGTGAGGTGATGCGTCAGTTGAGCCCTCAGAGAGGTGTGCCCGCTTGGCCCGCCTACGGGGTTTCCTCGAAT
>JANTNU010060230.1:0-18321 GCA_024752395.1 Erythroxylum havanense
TGATTTGTTTTTCGGTACAAATCCTACCTCACTAGTGATTTTTCACCAATCACTCAACTAAAAAAAATAACAATGATAAAGATGAAGGAACAATGCTCAATACAAATTTGAAACAAGCTAAGAACAAATAAGAGCAAATTTAGAACAATAATAATATGCTTTTTGCTTTTTCAACTTATATTTTTAGATCCCTTGATGTGCCTCTATTTATTTGCAGACTTCCAGATGAATATAGCCATTGTGGATCTCCTTCTAGCCGTTGCTTGATTTCTCATAGATGTTGCTTAACTTTCTCCTTTCCATTTGTGATTGATCTGGATAAATTTTGCTCAGCTCTATCTGATAGTCGACTAGTCGGGCTGTTATAGTTGACTAGCACTAACGTTTTCCACTACAGGTTTCATATCCGCTCTTCGATCAGTCAACTAGTGCCATGATAGTCGACTAGTGCATGTAACTGACTGATTTGTAGTTGAATTGTAATATTTTATCCAACTTGTTTCAAGCCCCATCTGATGAATCTTAATTTATTAGTCGACTTATGATATGATAGTCGACTTGTACTGACTCCAACGGATATATTTAATCAGATCTTCCCATAATATTCATGTTTAAGTCTTTTGCATGTTTGAAGATTATTTCCGTCTAGATAATGATTTATGTCTTACCCATAGTGAATTATCCAAACCATCTGAAATAATTTCTTAACAAATTCTATACATTTTATTATTATCAAAACATAAGTAAGATTTAATTTGTCAACCACCATTGGTCCAACAGAATTCCTTGCCTAAAAACTTGTTTAAAGATGCCTCTCCTCTTGCTCTTCTTGCCCTTCTTGATTTCCTTCACATTGGCAAAAATTGCATTCAATAGGGATTAAAATTAAGAACCCAAAGAAAATTCATTCACTAAAATTGATCCTAGAATACTTAAACCCATGTATTTCTTAAGCTTCATGAACCGAAACCCTTCCAAAAGTCCAAATGATTGAAAATGAGCTTACCTTGAGTCTTAACCAAATAAGGAGATTATTGGCTCAAATAAAAGCTTTTCTCTTCCTCTTTCTTTTTTCCTTTCTTGAACAACCTCAAAATCTCTCTTAAAACCTAAGAAAAGATGGAACCTTAGCTCAAACTTCCTTCTTTTCTCTACTCTCCATGATTTCTCTTCTTCTCTTGGTTATTTTTTCTCTTCTTTTCTCTCATTCACGTTTTCTTTCCTCTCAAATGCAAGAAAACACTTCTTCTTCCCATTTTACCCTTAATGAGTGTGTAATGTCCAATTTGCCCTTCCTTCAATGCCTTACGGTTTTTACACTTAAGTGATTTTTCAAAAATGCCCTTCATATACACTTACTAATTTAATTCAACTAACCAATGTACTAAAATCCTACTAACATTAACATACTAATTAACTCCAAAAATTAATCTATCAAAACCTCATAATTTATTTAAATCATATTTAAGTCATTAGAGCAATAAGAAAAATTTCGAGGCCAACATTGACATTGACACCCTATCTTATCTCATCCACTAAGACAATATCATCAGCAAATAATATATACCAAGACACATCTCCTTGATTATTCTTGGTGAGCTAATCCATTATTAATGCCAACAAAAAAGGGCTTAAGGCAAAGCCTTGGTATAGCCTAATACTAATAGAAAAATTTTTAGTATCTCCTCCTATTGTCCTTACTCTAATCATTACCCCTTTATACATATCCCTAGTTACCCACATATAGGTCATATGAACTACTTTAACCTCCAAACACCTCCATATGATTTTCCTAAGAACCCTATCATATGCTTTCTCTAAATCAATAAAAACTATATGCAAATCTCTTTATGTTCCCTGTAATACTCTAATATTCTATTAATCTTATAAGGAGATATAAAGCTTCTGTCATGGACCTTCCTGACATGAAGACAAACTGGTTCTCTGAGATAGGAGCAACCTTTCTGATTCTCTTCTTAATTACCTTCTCACATAACTTTATGGTGTTTCAACATAGTTTGATGCCTCTATAGTTGTTACAATTTTGTATGTCTCCTTTGTACTTGTATAGAGGAATTAACATAGTCAATCTTCACTCATTTAGCATTTTGGCGAACTTAAAGATCATGTTAAAAAGCTTGACCAGCCAAGTAAGACCTTTCTACGCCTAAGCTCTTCCATATCTCTAAGAGTATCGGGTTGGGTTATCGAGGCCCTTAAAATTAATTCTAATTTCCAACTTCTTATAGTAGTTGTAGAATTGATCAAATCCCAAAAGGACTAAACATTGATTTCTTAATTTCAAATAATAAAATAAAGCGAGGGGGTTTTTTATTAGTTATTAATTAACTAAAATTAACAAGGAATATATTAGAGAAGAGAAAATATATTAGAGACAACAAAAGGGTCAAGCCATATAGAATGTAACTTACATGGTATAAATTTAAATCGAGAATTATATAATAAAAATTTGTGTCCCACCTTAAATTGCTTCCTCAAGATCATATTATCATATAATAATTTGGTTTTCTCTTTGTATGTTTTTGAATTCTAAGCATCCAACCTTATTTCCTCTAGCTCTTACAATTACAACTTCCTTTTCTCCCCAACTTTAATCAAATCTATGTTGCAAAGTTACACCACCCAATAAGCTTCATGTTCAATCTCCACTGATAAATGACAAGCTTTACCAAAAACTAATCAATAAGGAGATATTCTTATCAGTGTCTTTTAAGTTGTATGGTACGCCCAAAGAGCATTGTTTAGATGTAAACCCCAATCCTTGCAACTAAGATTCACAGTCTTTTCCAAAATGAGCATAACCTCTTTATTCGATAATTCTGCTTGTCCATTGGTATGTGGATGGTAGGTGGTAGCTACTTGATGATGAAATTCATATTTATTAAACAATAATGCCACAGTTTTATTGAAAAAAAGGACTTCCTTGGTCACTAATAATGGCACATGCGATTCCAAATGTATTAAAAATATTAGACTTTACAAATGCTATAACAGCTACAAAATCATCAGTTTTGGTGGCTTTTGTTACCACCCACTTATAAACATAATCAACAGCCAAAATTATATAAGAAAAATTGTAAGATGACAGAAAAGGAGCTATAAAATCAATACCCTATAAATCAAATATCTTAATTATAAGTATTGGGGTTTAAGGCATTTTATTTCGATGAGACAACATACTTATCTTTTGACATCTGTCACAACTTTTGCAAAACACATAAGCATCTCTAAATAAATTCTCCCAATACTATCCACAATCTAAAACTTTTCTAGCAATTTGTTTGGGACCAAAGTGGCCACCACATTCATAATTGTGACAAAAAGCTAAGACAAAATTATGTTCATTTTCTAGCACACAATGCCTTATAATTTGATTAGAGAAAAACTTCCAAACATAATATTTTACCTCATTTCTTATCTTTTTGGTCCTAGACTTACTAATGTAATAACGTAAAGTTCCAGTAACTAAATAATTAACAAGGTCAACATACCATGGAACCATATCTTTTGTTAGGAATAATTGCTCATTAGGAAGGGTTTTAGAAATAAGCCAAATATCTTCATCTTTTACCAACCTACTCAAATGGTCTGCTACCAAAATTTTAGCATATTTTTTATCCTTTATTGTCAAATCAAACTTTTAAAGTAGAAGAATCCATTGAATCAACCTCGTTTTGGACTGCTTCTCTGCCAAAGGGTATTTTAATATTGTATGGTCAGAGTATACAATAACTTTAGAGCCAAGAAATTAAGATCTAAATTTATTTTAAACAAAAACAAATGTTAAAAGCTCTTTTTTAGTTGTAGAATAATTGCACTATATGGTAACCAATGTTCTCGAAGCATAAAAGATAATATGAATTTGTTTCTCAATCCTTCCGCCTAAAACAACTCACACTGTATAGTTGCTAGCATCACAAATGGTCTCAAACGGAAGGTCCCAATTTGGTGACTAAATAATAGGCATACTTGTTAATATTACCTTTATCTTGTCAAAAGTTTCCTTGCAATCCTTTCCAAAGTCAAATGGAATGTCTTTTTGTAACGACTTTGGTAATGGTATGACAATCTTAGAAAAAATCTTTAATGAACTTACGGTAAAATCTTGCATGTCCAAGAAAAGATCAAACTTCCCTAACATTTGTAAGGTAAGATAAGTTCACAATTAAATCCACTTTTTCCTTATCAACTTCTATGCCCCTTGATGAAATCATATGTCCTAAAACAATTCCTTGATCTACCATAAAATGACTTTTACATAATTTAACACCAAATTTATTTTTCAATGCATCTTTTGAGAACTTTAGATAAATGATTTAAACAATCATCGAATGAATCCCTATAAATAGTGAAGTCATCTACGAATACTTCAATGTAATTCTCAATATATTTCAAAAAATACTCATCATGCATCTTTGGAATGTACCTAGAGCATTATATAGACTAAATGACATTCATCTAAAAGCATAAGTTCAAAAAGGACACGTGAATGTAATATTTTCTTAATCCTCTTGAGCAATTGTTATTTAATAGTAAATTGAAAAACCATCTAAAAAGAAAAAACATGATTTACCAGCAGGTCTTTCTAACATTTCATTCATAAAAGGAAATGGGAAATGGCCTTTTCTAGTATCTAAGTTAAGCTTTCTAAAGTCTATGCACATTCGCCACCCATTTTGTACCCTCATTAGTACCAACTCATCATTTTGGTTTCGTATCATTGTTATACCAATTTTCTTGGGTACAATTTGCACTTGGCTCACCCATTCACTATCCGAGATTGGATAGATTATAGTTGCACCCAAAAGTTTTAAAATCTCTTTCATTGCCACATCCTTCATTATTAGATTGAGTCTTTTTTGAGATTCCTATTTTGTTTTAGCATTCTGGTCTAAAAGAATCCTGTGTATGCAAATCCCTGAGCTAATGCCTTTTACGTATGCTAAAGTCCAACTAAATGCAATTTTATACTCTGTAAGAAGTGTTACTAATTTTTCCTCTTACCCTTTAATAAACTTTTTAACAATGATCGCAGGTAATGACTGTCCATCACCCAAATAAAAATACTTTAGGTGATCATGTAAGGCCTTTAATTCCATCTTTGGAGCCTACAAAATAGAATGATTTATATTAAGTTTAACATTCAAACTTTTTGAATCTATTAGCATTGCTGATAATGACTCTACAACTTCACAAGTTTCATCAACTTGCTCATTTAGCTCCGATTTAGCCTTAAGCTTTAACTCATCTTCAATGTTTTCTTCTTTAAACATATCCTGCATGAATGAATCCACAATATCCATATGATAAATAGATTGGAAATCATTAGGGTACTTGATTGCTTCAAAATTATTGAACTTGATTATTTCTCTATCAAAGTCAACGAAAAACGTATCCTCATCCACATTAATTTTAGTCTTGGTCGTCTTTATAAATTCCCCTTCCTAACAAATCGAAGCTGAATGTTCAACACTATCTCATTCCATTTTTAAGGTGAAAAAAATCTACTAGAAATACCAAATCGTTAACTTGTACTAAAATATCCTCAATAACTCCAACAGGATGCACATACAAATGATCATCTAGTTGAATAATCACATTAATTTCTTGCAAAGAATTCAGATTTATAGCTTGGTAAATTAAGTAAGGCATGAAATTAACATATGAATCTAATTCTAGCATCGTATGCTTAATTTTTATTACCAATAACACATGAAAGTGTAAACATACCTAGATCGTTACATTTTTTGGTAATTTTCTATTTATCACCACTAATACATTCTTATCCAAAATTATTCTCTCCTTCTCCTTCAACTTCATTTTATTTGTGTAGAACTTTTTTAAAAGTTTTGCATATTTCAAAACTTATTTGATGGCTTTTAGAAGTGGTATATTGATTTAAACCTTCCTGAAGGTTTCTAGGATTTCTCTTTCATGTTCCTCGTCTTTTGATCTAGCTAACCTATTAAGAAAAGGAGATACACATGCATTAATTGATATCGATAAAGATAAACTATCTTTTCCCTTTATTGATTCTTGAGTTAGAAGTTCGTCTTCCTTTTCTCCATCATGATTCTTTTCTATCATCATTGGTAAGGAAAGGAAGATCCATATTGAATTTCCTGAACACTTCTCAAATCAATGCACTCACATTCTCCTTAGGATTTACCACCATCTAGGAAGGTAATCTTCCTGATGCTTGTGCTTCCAATTTACTTACAAAGATGGCTAATTGACTAATTTGATTTCCTAAGCTTTAAAGGCTTGCCCTTGTTTCTTATTAAAATTGTTGAGTGCTAATAGCAAATGACTTAATAATTTCATCTAAAGATATAACTGAATTTGAAGATAGAGGTTAAGAAAATGTAGGAGCTTGAGGTTATTTATTAAAATTGTGAGGTTGATATTGTTTTTACCCTCTTTGATTTCCATAGCTCAAGTTTGGATGGTCCCTCTATCCTGCATTATAATGATTGAAATATGGGTTAAATTTTCACTGAGGATGACTAGGAAAACCCCCTATTACATTAGCTTCTTGAAGAGAATCTTGTTGCAATGTAGGGCACATATCCGTACAATGTCTAGATAATGAGCATATTCCTCATACTCTTGTTGATTATAATTGACCTACAACCATTTGATGAAGTAGATCAGTTAAATCTAAAATTTTATCCTCAAGGTTTATGTTACTTATCTGATTCATGAGCTTAGCAACTTTATCCATCCTTATTCCAAACTATTAAGAATTTTTGGCTATCATTGATATCAATTGTTTGGCCACTTTAAGTGTTTTATTTACCAAACCTGCTCTACTAACTACATCGATTATACTTCAATCCATTAGCAATAGTTCTCTATAAAATTAATGAATTAAAAGTTGATCAAGAATTTGAAAGTGTGGGCAACTGACATATAGCTCTTTAAACCTTTTCCAATTTTCATATAATGTTTTTCCACTAAATTATCTTATCCCATATATGTCCTTTCAAATATTGACTACTCGTGATGCAGGAAAGAACTTTTCCAGAAACATTATTTTCATCTCATTCTATGTTATCATTGAGCCAGAGGGAGATAATATAGCCAATCATTTGGTTTATCTTTCAATGAGAATGGAAAGGCTTTAAGATTAATTTGTTCTTCTATCACCCCTTGTGGCTTCCTCCCAGAGCAGACAATATGAAATTCCTTCAAGTGTTTATATAGATTTTCACATGTAAGACCACGAAAAATAGGGATTAAGTAAGTCAAACTACATTTAAATTCAAAATCTACCTTAAAATCTAGAAATTGTATACATAAGGGTTGTTGATTCAAATTTAGTGCTACTAATTCCCTCAATGTTCTAGTGTTAAGATTTGTTATCTTTTCTTCCATTCATTGAAAATTAGAGTCTTCACTAATTGTCAAATATATTTCAACTTTCACTTCTAGAGGTGAATGACTGCTTCCTTGCTTAGTTTCTTTTCTTACATGACGAGTTATCTTCTCAATTTGTGGATTATATTGTAATTTACCTATTTGAGAAGCACGAGTCACACAAGACAAGAGGTTAGCAGTAAACTATAAATAATGCAAAGAAAACTAATAGACTAAAATAGATCCTAAAAAATGGAACCAGATTTTTTTTCAGATTGTTAAAACCCTCAAAATTAATTTTGATTCTCCAAGTTCTTGTAGTAGTCGTGGAACCATTTGAATCTTAAGAGAACTAAACACTAGTTTCATAATTTCAAATAATAAAATAAAGTGAGAGGGTTTTCCATTAATGAATAATTAAATAAAATTAATAAGGAATCAAAATAGATTAACTGAATATAAAAGGAGAAATTCAAGATTACTAAGCTCTAATTCAAGGGAAACATCTCATCTAATTGTAAATTTGATCATTAGTGTAAAAAGAATAAGTGTCACAATTTAAGTATGAGTCTGAAACATATTAGGATAGCCATAATAAGTCTCAAATTTTACTAAATTAATTAGTTCAACCCAACATTCAAACTAAAACTTACCATCCATTAATTGAGTGTGGTATCCATATCAAATAAATGATAGCAATAAGTTTAGTGAAAAAGACTAAATCCTAAATTAAATAATTAAGATAGATGCAACATTTCATCTTAGTTTTCTTTTTTATCATAATTAAATATGCAAATTCATAAATAACTTATTTGTTACTTGTACTAATCTTTTATGACAATTAAGGATCATTATATTCATAGATAGTGATAGAATAATCAATATTAAATTAATTTGTTTGATTAATCAATATTAGTCATTCATCAAATATAAAAACTCAACATGAGAAATACTTGAATTAAAACACGAATAAAAGTTTAAAATAGGACCTCACAAGGCTACAATTAGAGTTTCGAATCCGTTTGAATCAAAATAATTGAGTTTAGCCACACATGACTTTTGTTCCTACACCAAAAATAGAATAAAGATGAAGAATTGAGAAAAAAAGTAAGAAGAAGAATGATTGATTCCCTTTAGAGAGGTGGGGAATGTTCCTTTTATAGTGTTTTCCTACTCTAAACCTAATCTTATCTGTTAGACCCCGAATTTTTTTCAATTATTATTGATTTATTTGTTTCATTATTTTTAGAATTGAGTCATTAATTTGATGGGCATAAATAGAGATTTGAAATTAGATGGAAAGATTTGAATTAAGTCAGAATTAATATGGTGTTTAAGAAGATTAAAGGAGTTAGGAGGTAAATAAAAGAAGGGGTAAAATGGGAAGATCAAAGGAGAGGAGGGGTATTTTTGGAAGGACAAGACCAAAATATGGTCTTATTTAAGAAAAAGAAGAGAAGTATCGTGAGAAGGGGAGAAGAAGAGAAAATAACGAAGAAAACGTGGAAAGACGAAGAAAGAAGAGGATTTGCTAAGGTAATCATCCCTCCTTCTTGCTTTGTCAAAAAAGGGTTTAAAGAAATGGATTTGTGAGGGGTTTGTATTGGAAGAAAGAAAGAACTAAAGAATCATTTTTTATTTTTAGGGATTTCTAAGCTAGGGTTTCATGGTGATTGAAGAAGCTTTAGATAAACAAGTAAGTATAAGCATCCTTCTTTTCTTGATTTGTTGGATGAAGCATATTGAGTGATAATTAGAGGTGAAAATGAAGTTGAATATGTGTAGAAAATTGTTGATGATAGTATATGCAAATGTTCTCTTTTTGGGTTAATGATCAAAGATAGATTATGATTTGTTTATGAATGATATTGAGTTGAATTAGAGTAGAGAATGAAGTGTAAAAAGGGATGATTTTTGTATAAGATGTGTTAGGTATAAGATGTTGGGGGTGAGGAATTTGGAAAAATTTGGAAAAACGAGTCGAGTTTATGTCGAAGTTCACCACAACGAAGTCCCTATGGTTGGTCGCGACCAACCTACAAGAAATCAAAATTCGTTGCGGTGAAGTTTTCTCTACACGGCTTGAACATGCTTCGGCATTTTAGGCATAAATTTTTTGAAGTTATCAAAATGCAATGCCTTTTTGATTTGTAGTAAATTAGAGACATAAGGATACAATTTTTCTGAAGAAATCTAGTTCTAATTTAGTCTTAAAGAATTTCAATTTTTGGATGGAAGTTGAGCATAGAATAATGTTTCAGCATTAGAATAGTCAAAAAATATTTAGCGTATAAGTTTCAAATTACTGAACCATATTGAATGATTTTGGTGTCATTAGAAGCTTAAGACAATGAGGGACATTTTTCTATAAGGAAGCGTTACCAAATTCCTTCATTTTCCTGATCAAAATGATCATAAAACATTAACCTGAAGGTTGGGACTTTTGGAAGAGTTTGAGTATCTAAAATTTATCTTAGTGAATATGTTATATATGGGTCCTCAAATTATATTCCTATTGAATGGGAATTTTGTCATTGATTAAGGGAATCAAGGTGGGCAAGAGTGTATGAGGCACCTTTGAGCAAGTTTTTAAGCAAGGAATTCAAGGTGGGTAATATATTTATAGTTATTGTGTAATATGAGCAAGTTTATCTTATTGGTGAATATATGCTAGATTGCTTGAATTGAATGCATGTGTATTGTATGTTAACTTGCTTGATAGTGAATTATTGTGATTGTTGAAAATGCATTGTGATTTATGAATTATGATCAAGTTATAATATTGAAACATGTCATGACAATTTGTATAAAGAAAAAGAAGAAAAAGTAAAAGAAGTATGAGAATATGAATTTGTGATTGATTGAATTGAGCATAAATTTGATTATGTTTGGGCAAGAGAGGAAAATTTCGTTAGTCACGTGCACGTTGACCTATAGCCTTCTCCCGGCTGCATGTTTGAGGTTAGGAGATCCTGAGAAACCAAACTTGTTTTGTTCACGATGTAAACTTCGGTTTCTCCGTTTCGTTCCATAGAACTCTCGAGCCATTTGTTTATGCATTATATCTTTGAATTGTCAAGTATGATACATAGTTGAATGTTATATTTTGATGCTTAAATGTACGTGATACGTTTTAAATGATAGCATCCTTGACTATGAATATTTAAGTTAGAATTTATGGATGATTGACTTGCTAGCTAAAATAAGTTATAGAGGTATATGCTTGAATTGTATAGCTCATTGCCAATGGCTATAAATGTAAAAGCCACTGAGCTTAGCAACTCACCCCATTACCTTCCACTCCACAGGTGAAGATAAAGCAGAACAAGAGAATTGTTAACCTTGCAAGGCATTTGGCAACTCCAAAATAGGTATATTTAGTAATTAAGTTAGTTCAGAAACTTTTAGTATTTAAAATCATATTAAGCATAAGCATTCAATTGTATCAAGTGCATTTTATATTCTGTAATAAGCAAACGATGTGGCATTTGATATGTAAATAAGTTTTTTTTAAAACTCTTTTGCTTTACTAATGAATTGATGAATTAAGAAGTTTTGTTTGCATATGTTCATAGTTAATTTCCTTGTTAAAATGGTTGTGTTGAAAGAATTGTATGTATGTATGTATGTTTAGTGTTGAATATTGGTGATCTGAGTTTTGTCCGAAGGTTTCGCCATGGTAAGGCCTACAGTAAACCGCGACGAACCTTTCCCGAAGGATTTCTGTGCTAAATTCGATGACTTCACCGCGGTAATGCAAAAACTTTCGTCGCGGTGAGCAACACGAGAGGAGACTTCACCACGGTAAAACCAAACTTTGTTGCGATGAGCCTGCCACTGTTGAAACTAAAATTTTCTGAAGTTTGAAGTTTTTTTGGAAAATCAAAGCCTTGTAATAGGTACCGTGATTCGAGCTCCAATACTGTTTGGTATTAGAGATGATAGTTGGACTCCAGAAATGGGGCCCAATATCTTGTAGTATCAAAGCTTAGGCTTAGGTTCCTAGGTTTAGAATGCATAGTGGTATGAATTGTTATACTATGTGACTACTTGTTTGCATTGCGAATTGATTGATTGCATTAAATGGCATGCATACATGTAGGAAATAAGAATTAAAATGAAAGTAAGCTAAAAGATAATGTTTTATTGAAGGAGTAAAATGTCACCTTGTAAAGGAACACGAGGAATTTTGCTACACCTGATACCTCACCATTAGAGAAGGGTACTGCTAAGTATAGAATCTCAGTATTGTATGAGTCACATGTATGAACTTTCGTTAAGAGTTTGGGTTATCAAAAACATTGAGAAGAATGGTGTTTTGTCAGAGTGTAAGATAAGGAAAGTTGTGGATATTTAGAAATAACAAATATCACACAGTCTGATATGTTAGACATAGATTCAGTATTTGTTGTTATGTCAGCGAATATGGTAGCGGGATTTTGTTGAGGATATATACTTGAATTGATATGGTCGTGAAAGTATTTTCATGAATTTACTGAAAAAGAAATAGAGATAGGGGTGAAAATGACAAGATATAAGATGTACAAGCAAAACAGAATTGAAAAGTTAAACTTGGAATTTATGATCTGATATAAGATTGTGCTAGTGAGTTTGAGATCAGAATTTTAGGATGGTTATGCATCTATAATTCTAAATTGATTAAGAACGTATGTATGGAAAATGAAACAAATGATAGCGATATATGTAGAAGTCCTCAAGGTTATGTTGACCAGTTATTATGAGTACATATCCGATAATGTGGTTACATTGGTGAATAATGTGGTTAAGTACATAAGAGATCTATATTTGAATATGGTAGAGGAGATAATCTACGATCCCTATAGTTAAAATTATGAGATGAATCAGAGTAACGCGATGGAAGTATGGTGTAGGTGATTATGCCGAAAAGGTAACTACTATGGAGGAGTAATTTTTGAATAATTGTAGAACACTCAGAGGTTGTTCAGAATCAATTGTGATTGATGTATCATTAGCATGAGATATGAATTGGTGACCTGCCAAAATTGATTTCTATATGAGATGTAATGATCTTGATGGTACATACCAAATTATAAGAGTAAACGAATATGCCTCTTATTTCATTAAGTTTTATTATAAGGAATATTTTGATCATATAAAGTGTGACAAAAATTGAAATTATTGAAATATCATGAATAGTTAAAATTGATCTTATTGGGGTATTAAGAATGATTAAAATAGTAATAATGAATATAGTTGATTGATAAAGATTGCATTAATAGTATAAATGATAGTAGTAAGAAATCTTCTTTCGAAGAAGAATTTCATTGAATTAGGTTAAGTAGATCAGATAGTTTATATTTAGGATGATCAATGAAAGAAAAAATCATAAATGAATATGTAATGAATCAAAAGTGAATATTAGAGTCATATCCCTAGTGGAGACTCAAGCATAAGAGGTAGAGTATGCTACTGATAATATATATATTCTGTTTGATGTAAAGTATCCAACTACGTGAGTTGATTCCTAAATTTGAGGAGACATTAATTGCTAATAAGAGGAGAACTTAGGTCTACATTATATTCTATGCGAATATGCATAGGAGATATATATTATATTTTGATGAATATGTTACCAACACAAGGTTTGCAAGAAAAGAAGTCAATTGAAAAATTGAAAATAATGTGAGACAATGTTACCTCATTAAGGAAGTAGTTAATTAAGGAATTACAAGAACTAATCATGGGCGTATGAAGCTTTAGAAATATTTGTTCGAGTTAACAAATGCCACAAAAGTACTATGGTATTAAAGATTTAAAACAATCCAAGCACAATTTGATGATATATTAAATGTATTCAAAAAGTTGAGAATAATAGTTTGAATACTTAAGAAAAAATGTGTAAATAGTATGAGTAATGAAAGTAAATAGAATTTTAAGGAATTATAACACCGATATTAATTATATCGCTTGGATTTGAAGATTTTATAGTATACAATGTTATATAAGAGATTAGGATAAAATGCAATGCAGCATGATAAAGTGATTTCATATGCATGGAGACAATTGAAACCTCATGGGTTGATTATGTAAACTTACTGCAATAGTGATTGCTTGGAAGTTAGAGACAATTATATGTATAGAACATCTTGGATATATATAAATGCGTAGATTATTCAACTTTGAGGTAATTATTAAGTCGAGAAAATTGAATACGAGAATGAGACAATGGATATAAGTACTGAAAGATTTTGATTGTACAAATGAGTAACTCCCAGTAAAGTTAGTGTTATATCTGATACATTAAGCAAGAATCCCAATAGCAACGAAGCATGAATTCAAATATTGAGGTTATCAGATCTAGTGTAATAAAGAGTGCAGAATGGAGTTGAATTTGGGGCAAAATGAAGCATTATTAGCTGCACTGAAAAATTTAGATTAGTTTCACATCAACAAAGCTCAAATTGAGAATTTAGAAATTGTGAATCTTACTAAGAAATTGGAAATGAATACAAATTTTGAGTTTGAATAGGAAGAATGATTCTTTGTGATTGAACTAAAAGGTATGTGTATCGATAATGATGATTGAGCAAAGAGATTATTAGAGAAACACAAATAACACCCTTAAGTTATACATCCTAGTAGGAATACTCCGAGATAGCATTTGATGGCTAAGGAGGTAGAAGCAAATGACCACACTTGTGAGTTGTCAACAGTCTTGACAGTTATAGATATGCTTAAAGCTTATAGTTCATAGGAATATAAGATCAATGTACAACTTTAATTGACTTTAAGCATAACAATTAGTATTGCAGTGATGCCATTATACGACAAGAGGAGTCGTTTGCCCTTACACTTAAAATGAATAAGGCCTAAAATGGTTAAAGGCCAGGATTAATGAATCTGTTATAGAAATTAAGTGATTCAAAAAGAATAAAGGAGTTGGTGGATCGACACTGAAAGTATGGAGTAAAGTGAGATGAGCATAACAGTTAAGTGTATTAACACGACAGTGATGTGAATTATTCAGTGAAAGATAAATTGTCTTTGAGAGTATCCCTTTGCCAAGATGTGCTTACATTAGGTACAAGGTGTGCTCAGGTTAGGAAAAAGGATTAGTTGCGTCCGATACGAATTAATCAGTATGAAATTATTATGAGTTAGTGATACTGATAAAAGATGTCTTAGATTCGTAACATGATATTTGTGAGTATGTTAAGAAATATTGTTATGATATGATATTGGTGTTATCAACATAGGAAGTAGGAAAAAATGTAAGTAATATGAAACATGATGAGGAACTAGTTAAGAAGGTGAATGATCAAATAAAGGATTGAAAGACCGAGTGAGTCTATTAACTATGATCATTTGAAAGAAATTATTCAAGGGATGAAGTTAAATGAGAAATAGAGGAACATCCTGCCTTTCTAATCAATTAGGTAAGAATTTTGAGGATAAAATTCTTTTAGGGCGGGAGAATTGTTGGACCCCAAAAATTTTTCAATTATTATTGATTTATTTGTTTCATTATTTTTAAAATTGAGTCATTAATTTGATGGGCATAAACAGAGATTTGAAATTAGATGGAAAGATTTGAATTAAGTTAGAATTAATATGGGGTTTAAGAAGATTAAAGGAGTTAGGAGATAAATAAAAGAAGGGGAAAAATGGGAAGATCAAAGGAGAGGAGGGGTATTTTTGGAAGGAAAAGACCAAAATATGGTCTTGTTTAAGAAAAAGAAGAGAAGCATCGTGAGAGGGAGAGAAGAAGAGAAAATAACGAAGAAAACGTGGAAAGAAGAAGAAGGAAGAGGAGTTGCTAAGGTAATCATCTCTCCTTCTTACTTTGTCAGAAAAGGGTTTAGAGAAATGGATTTGTGTGGGGTTTATGTTGGAAGAAAGAAAGAACTAAAGAATCATTTTTTATTTTTAGGGATTTCTAAGCTAGGGTTTCGTAGTGATTGAAGAAGCTTTGGATAAACAAGTAAGTATAATCACCCTTCTTTTCTTGATTTGTTTGATTTGTTGGATGAAGCATATTTAGTGATAATTAGAGGTGAAAATGAAGTTGAATATGTGTAGGAAGTAGTTGATGATTGTATATGAAAATGTTCTCTTTTTGGGTTAATGACTAAAGATAGATTATGATTTGTTTATGGATCATATTGAGTTAAATTGGAGTAGAGAATGAAGTGTAAAAAGGTATGATTTTTGTATAAGATGTGTTAGGTGTAAGATGTTAGGGGTGAGGAATCTGGAAAATTTTGGGAAGACGAGTCGAGTTTCTGCAAATGTTCATTATGGCGAAGTCCCTATGTTTGGTTCGCTTAGGCTAACTCTGACGTTCGTCGCGGCCAACTCTGAGGTTCACCGCAGCCAACCTGTAGGAAATCAAAGTTTGCCACGATGAAGTTTTCTCTGCACAGTTTGAACATACTTTGATATTTAAGGCATAATTTTGTTAGTTATCCAAATGGAGTGTTTTTTAATTTAGAGTAAACTAGAGACATAGGGATATAATTTTTATGAAGAAATTGAATTCTAATTAAGTCTCTAAGAATTTCAATTTTTGGATGGAAGTTAAGCACAGAATACTGTTTCAACATAAGAATAGTCTAAAAATGTTTGAGGTATAACTTTCAGATTACTAAACCAAATTGAATGATTTTAATGTCATTAGAAACTTAAGAAAATAAAAAACATTGTTCTAGAAGGAAGCGTTACCAAATTCCTTCATTTTCCTAATCAAAATGATCATGGAAAATTGATTCGAAGGTTGGAACTTTTGGAAGAGTTTGAGTATCTAGAATTTATCTTAGTGAATATTTTATATAGGTCCTCAAATTGTATTCCTATTAAATCAGAATTTTGTCATTGATCAAGGGAATCAATGAAGGCAAGAGGGTTGAGAGGAGAGGCACCTTTGAACAAGTCTTTAAGCAAGGAATTCAAGGTGGGTAATATATTTATTATTATTGTGTAATATGAGCATGTTTTTCTTATTGGTGAATATATGCTAAATTGCTTGAATTGAACGCATTTGTATTGTATGTTAACTTGTTTGATAGTGAATTATTATGATTGTTGAAAATGCATTGTGATTTATGGATTATGATCAAGTTATGCCATTGAAACATGTCATGGCAATTTGTATAAAGTAAAAGAAGTATGAGAATATGAATTTGTGTTTGATTGAATTGAGCATAAATTTGATTGTGTTTGGGAAAGAGAAGAACGTTTCGTTAGTCACGTGCACGTGAACCTATAGCCTTCTCCTAGCTGCCCGCTTGAGGCCATGAGATCCTGAGAAATCAAACTCGTTTTGTTCACAGTGTAAACTTCGGTTTCTCCGTTTCGTTCCACGAAACTCTCGAACCATTTATTTGTACATTGCTTCTTTGAATTGCTAAGTATGATACATAATTGAATGTTATGTTCTGATGCTTAAATGTACATGATACGTTTTAAGTGATAGCATCTTTGACTATGAATATTTGAGTTAGAATTTGTGGATGATTAACTTGCTGGCTAAAATAAGTTATAGAGGTATATGATTGAATTGTATGGCTTATTTTCAATGGCTATACATATATAAGCCACTAAGCTTCACAGCCCACCCCATTACCTTCCCCTCCACAGGTGAAGAAAAAGCAAAACAAGAGAATTATGAACCTTGCAAGGCATTTGGCAACTCTAAGATAGCTATATTTAGTAATTAAGTTAGTTCAGAAACTTTTAGTATTTAGAATCATAATAAGCATAAGCATTCAATTGTATCAAGTGCATTTTGTATTCTGTAATAAACCAATGGTGTGGCTTTTGATATGTAAATAAGTTTTTTTTAAAACTCTTTTGCTTTAGTAATGAATTGATGAATTAAGAAGTTTTGTTTGCATATGTTCATAGTTAATTTCTTTGTTAAAATGGTTGTGTTGAAAGAATTGTATGTATCTATGTATGTTTTGTGTTGAATGTTGGTGGTCTAGGTTTTGTCCGAAGGTTTCGCAGTGGTGAGACCCAAAGTATGTCGTGGCGACCCTTTCCCAAAGGATCTTTGTGCTAAATTCAGTGACTTTGCCGCAACGATTCAAAGATTTTCGCCGCGACGAACTACACAAGAAGAGACTTCGCCACGGCTAAGCCAAACTTTCGCCGCGGCGAACCTGCTACTGCTGAAGCTAAAATTTTCCAAAGTTTCAAGTTTTTTTTTGGAAAATCAAAACCTCGTAATAGGTACCGTGAACAAAGCCCAACATTATTTGGTATCAGAGACGATAGTTGGACTTCGGAAACAAAGCCCAACATTATCTTATCTTGTAAAGATATCTATCTAAAACAAATCTCAATTCCATCATGATAAGGATGAAAACAAAAGTTTCCTACTAAAACTTTAACTTTTCAAGGGCTTTATCTTCTTTATCCATGCAACAATCTTTTCACTTTATCCAAAATTCTTGATTATTACCAATAATGTCCTAATTTGATGTAATCTCCACTTTTCATCTCTTAAAACAAAAAAAAACATTAATTTTCTTATTTAAGCACCAAAATAAATCTAAAACAAAGGAGATAACTTCAATTAATATGTCAAGACAACATCTTACCAAATTCCCCCCACACTGGACCCCTGTTTGTCCTCAAGGATGCATTAATTTAATTAATCAATTATCCTCATAACATCTTATCTTCTTTCATTTTATCCAAAAATATCCAAAATTAATTCACATTAAAAGTTCATGATAAAATAACACTCATAGGACATATTGTTAGAATAAAAATATGACATCTCATTAATTCCATCAAAATCAAATGAAACAAAACTTGATACCCTTTCAAGGATTTCACTCTATACACTCAAAGTGTTTAGGATCATTAAGCTCTCAAATCAAAACATAGCGAGTTATTTCCATAAGCTTGCTCAAGACAAATCTTTTCTAATTAACTATCTAATTTAATGAACTA
>JANTNU010063529.1:0-18167 GCA_024752395.1 Erythroxylum havanense
AATGAAGTTAGTTCAGGAAATTTTATAATTTAGAATCATTTTAAGCATAAGCATTCAAATTGTATCGTGTGTATTTCGTATTTTTGTATTTTGTATTTTGACATGAGCTTGTATAAACTCTTTTAGAATTCGTTTATGAAATATGATTGGATTTTGGCTTGTGACTCTCTAAATTTTAATTGTTTGATGTTCTACTATTGTGGGCACGCCACCTTTATGGGATGACGAGTTCCGTTTTGTCTCTGAATATTTAGGCTCTGAAAATGGGGTCCAACAATTTGGTATCAGAGCGACTGGTTTTTTGCTAGGCTCAAAATGTATAGTGTTATGAGTTGGTAGGCTATGTGATTAATTGTGTATTGTGAATCGATGTGTTGCATTAAGTGACATGTATATCAGGCATACATGTAGGGAATAAAATTAAAAATGGAAGTCAGCTGAAACATTAGTGTTTTATCGAAGGAGTAAAATGCCACCTCATAAAAGAATACGAGGAGTTTTGCAAGAATCTGCTGCATCTTATTCCTCACCATTAGAGAAGGGTACTGATAAGTATAGAATCCCAGTAATTGCAACCGTATAAGTTGTATGTGTGAACTTCCGTTAAGAGTTTGGACTAGTAGAAACGATGAGAAGAATGGTGTTTGGTTAGAACATAAGATGAGGAGAGTTTGTGGATAAATTGGAGAATAATATGATTAAGTACATATGAGATCGATATTTGGATACGGTATAGGAGACAAAAGTGTACAGGTAGAATGAAATGAAATTATAAAATTGTTATGATTATAAAAGGATGAATTTGGAACCAAAATAGTTATGTGAGTATTGTGATAAGAGTTTATAATTCAGTATAAGAAGATATTAGGGGAAAGTTAGAAATGTTTATAAGATAGGATTTTAGGCAAAAATGAGAGAAGAGGAAAGTTGAAGGACTTCTAAAAAATAAGAATATGTTGTGAAATTGAGATGAGAATTTTTGGATGAGTATGCATCTATGATTTTGAATTAATTGCAAACATAGGTATGCATGATGATATATGGTAATTGAAAGGTGAGAGGATAATAGCGATATAAAAAAAATGGTGTCAAGGGTAAGTTGATTTGTCATTGTGAATGCACATCTGATAATAGGGACACCATGATAAGTGAGAATACTAAGCCTATGCGTATTATATGCGTGGAGATGATATAAGGAGCAATCTATGACTTATTGAATATTGTTGGTCATAGTTCTTATAGTTCAAAGTCTAAGATGAGTTAGAGCAAGACGTGGAAGTGTTTGTAGTGATCAATTAGGAAGAAATTGAGATTATTAATAATGTTACCACATGTGATGAATTTAAGGAAAAAGAAGAAGGACACAATTATGGCATAATCCCTACAATCGAGGACTGGCACAAAAGGAGAAGAGTTATCTAGAATTAAATGGGATTAAAGTATCCTTAGCATAAGCTACTAATTGGTGAATTTACATAAATACATCTCTAGATAAGATATAATGATTTTGGAGATATATGCCAAGATATTAGATTAAATGAAATTGTTTAGCATCTCATTGAGCCATATATTAAAGGGTGTTCTGATCATGTAAGCGATGGCATAAATTGATCTTATTGAGATATTATAAATAGTGAAATTGATCTTTTTGAGGTACTAAGAATGACTGATAAGTAATTATGGAAAATAGTTGATTGAGAAGGATTTCATGAACAGTATCGATGTTTGTAGCGAGGAATCTTCTTTCAAAGAAGAATTTCCCTAAATTGAGTTAAGTTGATCAGACGATTCAGTTTAAGAGTGATCAATGAAGAAACAAATTAGAAATGAATATGTAATGATTCAAAAGTGAGTATGAGAGTCATATCCCTAAAAAAGACTCAAACAAGAGAGGTAGAATATGTTATTAAAAAAGGTATGTATTTTGTTTGATGTAAAGTATCCAACTATAAGAATAGATTTTAAATTCGAGGTGACACTATTGCTAATGTGAGGAGAATATAGGTCCACATTATAATCGGTGTAAATATGTTCAGGAGATACAAATAGAATATAAGGAATGTGATACCAACACACAAAGTAAAGTATTCAAATAAATCGAAATGTGTGGAGGAATTATTATGAATGAATAGGCATTGAATAAGTCAATGTGAATTAAAGGGAATCGGATGAAAAGAGAAAATCATTAGGGAAAAGAAGTCAAGTGGGAAATTGAAAATGACATGAGATAATATTACCTTCATTGAGGAATTATTCACTTAAGGAATTGCAAGAATTAATTATGGGCACAAGGAAATTTGGGTTATATATGCTGGAGTTATCAATGCCCCGACCGTATCATGAAGTAGAAAATTTAAGTGAGTAAAATCAGATCAATTAGTGATGAGGATCATGGATGAGATCTTGAATGTATTCGAACATTCAAGAAGAATACTTTTGAACATTTGAGGAAAATGTGTAAACCGGATGAATGATAAATGTAAGAAGAATTTTGAGGAACTATAACCTCAATGTTAATTATTCCATTGGATTTGGAGATTATGCAATATATAATGAAGTTTTACATCAGAGATTAAGATACAATCTGTTGTAACAACATAAAGTGGTTTTTGGTATGCATGAGACAATTAAAGTATTATGAGTTTATTTTGATACATGGTTTAGAAGTGCTATGATGGTAATTGCTTTGAAGTCTTGGAAACATTAGATGTGCATAGTCATTTCGGGAATGTATAGATTTTGTAAATTTGAGGAAGTTATTGAGCTTAAAAGGAATGTACAGATAAGTGCTATGCTGGTAAAGGTAGTGTGTAATCTAATACATTGAATAGACAATTTTATAATGTAACAGTACAATTCAGATATTGATGTTACCAAATCTAGTATAATAAAGAGCATAGGATTTGGGCAAAAATGAAGTACATCTAGTCATTGAATGTAAAGAGCATTTTTACATGGAAAGTTCAGAAGAGTCCAAATTGAGGACTCAGAATCTATGAATCTTATCAAGGAAATTGAAAATGAATATGGAATTTTGAGTTTGAATCCGAAGAATGATATGTTGTGATTGAAATAAGAAGTGTGTGTACCTGAGAAGAAAGATTGAGTAAAGAGATTATTAGAAAAGTAAAAATGGTAACTTAAGCTATACAGCCCCGTAGTACTACACTAAGATAGAGTCTGATGGTTAAGGAGGCAAAAGTTAATGATCACACTTGGGAGTTACCAACAACAGACGAAAGAATGAAAAACAAACGGAAGATGAAAAACAGACGGAAGAAGAAAAACAGACGGAAACCAAAAGCAGACGAAAGAATAAAAAATAGACGGAAGCTGAAAAACAGATGAAAGAAGAAAAACAGACGGAAGCCAAAAGCAGACGAAAGAATAAAAAACAGACGGAAGCTGAAAAGCAGACAAAAGAAGAAAAACAGACGAAAGCAAAAGCAGACGAAAGCAAAAGCAGACGAAAATAAAAGCAGACGGAAGCAAAAGCAGACGGAAGCAAAAGAAGATGATGAAAAGCAGATGGAAGCGAATCGCGTCTGATTCAAGAATCAGTTTGAGTTAGTTACAGAACTCAACTAAATAAATGCTTCTTTCAAGAAACAAGATTAAAGAAGCAAGAAGCAAGAATCAAGAAGCAGTTGCAGACAAACACTATAAATATAAGTCGAAGTCGAAGATTGCATAGTTACACACTTGAACATTACAAAAGCTATCAATACTTGAGAGAAATTTGTGTGCGATTTGTCTAGAGCTATTTTACTGAAACAAAGCTCGAAATATCTTTCAGTTGAAAGTTGTACAGGTAGCCTGCAGAGGCTAAGAGTAAAAGAATACTGACTGTAAAGAGACCTGAAGAGGCTCAGAGAAAAAGAATACTTGTAAAGTTGTTGAGAGATAGTGAAATCTCAGAAAGACTTCTGAGGACTGGACGTAGCCCACGGTTTGGGGTGAACCAGTATAAAAATTGTTGTGCCTATAACTCTATATCCTTATCTCTCTTATCCTTCAAAGTTTCGATCTTGCCAGTTTTCTAAACAAGTTTTTCGAAAAACTTTTATAACTTTGATTTACAGTAGTTCTTGTGAAAGAACAAGTTTCTTTTAACAAAACGTTTTTTTGAAAGGATTTCATCAATAAGGGGAAATACACAATTCAACCCCCTTCTTGTGTATTTATACATCGTATAATAAGTCTTGTATTAACGTGTGATTCACTTCAATTGGTATCAGAGCTTGTTGTCTAAGGATCACATTAACAACGTGTGGATTAAAGATTGTGGCGGAATCACATACATACATTGCAGAAGGTGCCTCAGTCACTAGACCTCCGGCGTTCAACGGAGAAGACTACCACTACTAGAAAGACAAAATGCGTTGTTTATTGAATCTACTCATATTGACCTTTGGGACATGATAAAGAATGGACCATACACACCGGTGGATGAAGAAGGAAATCTCATTCCACAAATTAGATGGACGCCTGATCAAAAGGCAAGATTTCAACTTAATTCCAAAGCAAAGTTTTTCTTGAGTTGTGCCCTAAGCAAAAGTGAGTACGAAAAAGTCCACGGATGCGACACTGCGAAGGAGATGTGGGATACGTTATCTATCGTACATGAGGGTACAAACCAAGTTAAACAATCCAAGATAAGCATTCTTGTGCACCAGTACGAGCTCTTCAAGATAAAAGATGAAGAATCTATTGATCAAATGTTTGGAAGATTTCAAACAATTATCAAAGGATTAAAAGCTCTCGGAAGAACTTAAGACAACTAAGATCACGTGCTAAGATCCTGAGGAGTCTACCAAAGAGCTGGAGACCAAAAGTTATTGTTGTGCAGGAAGCAAAGGACTTAAGCGTATTAAAGCTTGATGAACTACTTGAATCGTTGAAAATACATGAAGTTGAGCTTGATGCTGAAGACAATCCCAAACGGGACAAGTCGATAGCACTAAAGGCTGGACAAAAGAATCGTAAAACTCAAAGAAAGAGGAATCCATCAAAAGCGTTGAAGATTGAAGAATCCAAGAATGATGATTCCAGTGAGTCAGAACAGGAGTCCAGTGATGAAGATGACGAGTTATCTTTCATTTCAAAGAAGATCAGACGGATATGGAGAAAGAAGTCCAAAAGAATTCAATTCTTCAAAAAGAACGGCAAAGATGATGGAAAAATAGAAAAGACATCCATCATATGCTACGAGTGTAACAAACCTGGACATTACAAGTCCGAGTGTCCAACCCTAAAGAAGAAACCAAAGAAGAGTAGAGAAGGCAAGAAAGTATGATGGCAACATGGGAGGATCTAGATTCATTTGAATCAGATACAAGCTCCGAAACATCAGAGTGTGCAAACATTTTCCTAGTAGCCGAGGAGGAAAGTGATGAGCAGGTAACTTCTAAATATGATGTAGAAAACCTCAAACATACAGAAGAAATAGAGAGACAAAATACCTGCTTGAAAAAACAAGTAGAGGAAAGTAAGAAAAAGAAAGTTGTCGATAGATCTAAAGAGATCAATCAGTTGAAGCTTAGGGTTAAGAATCTTTCAGCTAATCTAGCGAGTTTCACTGAAAGTACAAAGAAGATGAATGAAATATTAGGTAAAAGTAGACATCCTAGTGATAAAACCATATTAGGGTTTACAAGAAATAAGCCTCAACATGAAAGAAAGTTTTTCTTTTAGAAAAAGAAGTTCCAACAATTTCATCAACAATTTTATAAAATGCATCATTATCATTCTGTGCATTTTACTAACTCAAAAGGACCCAAGAAAATATGGGTATCAAAGAATAAAATAGTATCTTCTGCAGATATCCTTCCTTGGAAGAGGCAGCAAGCACCATTGGTATTTGGACAGTGGATGCTCGCGACACATGACGGGAAGAAGGTCTATGTTCCTAGATCTTCAGTGTAAGAAGGGAGGATTGGTAACTTTCGGAGACAACCAGTAGGGCAAGATAATTGAAATCGATAAAATAGGTAAAGATTCATTTACATGTATTGATAATGTGCTGCTTGTTGATGGTCTAAAATATAATTTGATTAGTGTCAGTCAATTGTGTGATTCTAGTTTTGAAGTTACGGTCAATCAAAATCTTTGTGAAGTCAAAAACAAAGATGGTTCTATATTCTTTTTTGCCAAGAAAAGAAATAATTTTTCCAAAATTGATTTAGAAGATTTTCAAAATCAAAATGTTTCATGTTTCTTATCAACTGAAGAAGAAAGACTAATTTGGCATAAAAAGCTAGGTCATGTCAGTCTTAAACATATTTCAAAGTTGTTAAAACATGATTTGGTAAGAGGTTTACCAAAAATAAGTTTTGACAAAGATTTCTTTTGTGAAAGTTATCTTAAAGGAAAAAAAGTCAAAACATCGTTTTCTTCTCAAAATATTGTAACATCTTCTAGACCTCTAGAGTTGTTACATATGGATTTATTTGGTTCAACTAAGACGATAAGTCTTGGCGGAAAGAAATATGGACTTGTTATTGTTGATGACTTTACTAGATTTTTTTGGATATTATTTTTGTCACACAAAGATGAGTTTTTTAAGTGTTTTAGGTTAGAAAGTTACAGAATGAAAAAGGAACGTCTATAGCTAGCATTAGGAGTGATCATGGTGGAGAATTTGAAAATGAGAAGTTTAGAATGTTCTGTGAGGAGAATGGAATTTTCCATAATTTTTCTACTCCTAGGACTCCGCAACAAAATGGAGTTGTTGAAAGGAAGAACAGGACGATTCAAGAGATGACAAGGACTATGCTGTGTGAGATGAATCTTCCTAAGTACTTCTGGGCAGAAGCTGTGAATACAACATGTTATATTCAGAATAGAGTATTGATGCGACCTTTATTGAAGAAAACTCCTTATGAGTTATGGAATAGAAGGAGACCGAATATATCTTACTTTCATTCATTTGGTTGCAAGTGCTCTATACTAAATACAAAGGATTTGTTGGATAAATTCAATTCAAAGACCTATCCAGGTATCTTTCTAGGCTACTATTTATCATCAAAGGCTTTTAGGATTTACAATCTTACCTCAAAGACTGTTGAGGAGACTATTCATGTCAAGTTTGATGATAGTTCCCAACCAAGTAAGGAAGATGACATGGATAGTGAAGTCCCTTCAATGCCCTTAGGTGATACTATAGAAGCTTCATCATCACGAACTCAGTTAGACAAGGTTGAGGATATTCCAGAGACTCTTGAGATAAAAAGAGATTGGAGATATAAGAGTTCTCATCCAGAAGAGTTAATTATTGGAGAGACCTCAGAAGGAGTACAAACAAGGTCCACATTCAGAAGAGAAGCTAATGTGGCTTTTATCTCTGAAATAGAACCTAAGAAGATTGAGGAAGCTCTTCAAGATGAAGCGTGGATTTTAGCCATGCAAGAGGAGCTGAACTAATTTACTAGGAATAAAGTTTGGTCCTTGGTTCCTAAACCCTCGAAGAAATCTATTATAGGAACTAGATGAGTTTTTAAGAATAAGTTAGATGAATCAGGGAGAGTAAGTCAGAATAAGGCCAGATTAGTAGCACAATGCTATAATCAGTAAGAAGGAATAGACTATAATGAGATGTATGCTCCAGTAGTAAGATTAAAGCTATTAGGATACTGCTGGCATATGTTGTTTGTCATGATATAAAGCTTTTTCAGATGGATGTGAAAAGCGCGTTTCTGAATAGTTTTATAGACGAAGAGGTGTATGTTAAGCAACATCCTGGTTTTGAGGATGTTAAGTGTCCAGATCATGTCTATAGAATTCATAAGGCTTTATACAACTTGAAGCTAGCTCCTTGAGCTTGGTATGACCATCTAAGTACCTTTCTTATTGAGAGTAGTTTTAGTAGAGGTAAGGTAGATAAGACACTCTTTAAGAAGAACTATGAGAATGATTTCATTTTAGTGCAAATTTATGTTGATGATATCATTTTTGGTGCTACCTCTAAAAATTTATGCATGAGTTTTGAGAGCTTAATGAAAAATGAGTTTGAGATGAGTATGATGGGAGAGTTGAAGTTTTTTCTTGGATTACAAGTTAAGCAAACTGAAGAGAAGATCTTTATCCATCAACAGAAATATGTGAAAGAATTGTTGTGTAAATTCGATATGAATAAAGTGAAGCCTATAGCAACCCCGATGCATCCTTCAAACCTTTTGCCGAAAGACAAAGTTGGTAAGAAGGTGGATCAAACCTTGTATAGAGGGATGATCGGTTCTTTGCTCTATCTTACAGCAAGCAGACCTGATATATTATTCAGTGTATGCTTGTGTACAAGGTTTTAGGCCGATCCTAGAGAGTCTCATTATATTGCTGTGAAAAGAATTATGAGATATCTCGCAGGTACTACTGATCTTTGCTTAATGTTTGAGAAAGGTAAAGACTTCAGGTTGATTGGATATCGCGATGCGGACTATGTCGGAGATATAATTGAAAGGAAGAGTACGAGTGGAGGCTGTCACTTTCTTAGCTCAAACCTAGTTTCCTGGTCAAGCAAGAGACAAGGCTCAATCGCTCTATAAACTGCCGAACGGCAGTATATGTCTGCCGCAAGTTGTTGTTCACAAACATTGTGGATTAAATACCAAATAGAAGATTATTCAGTTCAAGAATAGGAGATCCCAATTTTCTGTGACAACACTAGTGCCATCAACTTATTGAAGAATCCTATACAGCATTTGAGAGTGAAGCATATCGAAGTCAAACATCATTTCTTGAGAGACTACATTCAGAGAAAGGTTGTAAGTCTACAGTTTATTGAGATGAATTTTCAATGGGCAGACATCTTCACTAAACCACTAAGTGAAGAATGATTCAAGGAAATTAAACAGAATGTCAACATGGTAATGTTAAATGACCAACCGTCTAACACGTCATAGGCAGGATAAAAGGTCGTCAAGGTTAACGGCGTTAGTAACAGTGAGTTACATCTGGTAACTTCTC
This sequence comes from Erythroxylum havanense, assembly GCA_024752395.1. Lineage (NCBI taxonomy): Eukaryota > Viridiplantae > Streptophyta > Magnoliopsida > Malpighiales > Erythroxylaceae > Erythroxylum > Erythroxylum havanense. The sequence goes on from JANTNU010063529.1 coordinate 8,962, forward strand.
ACAGAAGGAACTCTTGGAGGAAAAGTTACATAGCCTTGAGAATCTCACCTATTCTAGAACACCCCTGAAAAGACCATTCGAGAAGTCTCAACCCAGAAACCTTTCAGTTTTCATCTTTCTCAAAATCTCTGCAACCAACCTTACCCTCTGAAGAACAACTCTGTGTTAACTCAGTTTCTACTCATCAAAGAATCAATGGAGCAAGCAATGATCTACGGAAGGCATGTGAATTTTGAATCTTTGAAGAAAGATGACATGGATATCAAACTAGAGATAATAGAAGCAGGTTGGAGGAAGTTCTTCCAAGTGTGGGAGTATGTATATCAAAATGAAATGTACGAATTCTGGAAGAATGTGCAGCTAGTAGACAGTGCTATTGTTTCCTCAGTAGATAGATTGTCTATTGTGGTGACAAAGGAGTTGATTGAGAAGGTGACTGAATGTCCATTTGTCGGAGAGAAGCTTACAAGCAAAGCCAGATGGATGACGAAAGTTAGCATGAAGGAAGACGAAGTCAGTCGACAGTTGTATGGGGAAAATGACCCAATGTAGAGGAAGACCTCAAGTCTGGTGCTGAAGGCTAGGGTCTTACATGCGATTCTGTTCAACTGTGTCTTACCAAGAGCAGGTTCGAGGCTTTTAGTGACTACTTTGGATGAACAATGCCTATTCTACATGCTAAATCGCCAACCCATAGACCTACCATTTCTGATTTTTCAGTATATGGTTAAGGGGATGAAGGATACTAACAGCTATCCTTATGGAATGTTGGTAACAAGGATATTCAGGGAATTTGAAGTCCTTCTCGATAGAGGAAACAGAATGAATATATCTGTCAAGAGTTCTATCAACGCAGGTACTATAGCAAAAATGGGCTTAAAGAATCCGGAGAAAGTAGAAGCAGATTCTAAAATAAAAGCAAGAACTGAGGGGGAGCGTATCAAGAAGAAATCTCCTATAAATAGTTCTAAATCTCAGGATAGTGGAAGAATGCCCATGGTTGAAAGAAGAAAATCATCTGAAGAAGTTTTGAAGGAAAACATGATTTCTCAAAAAGAACGTAGCCAAGTTCGGATGACAGATGAAGGTGCTTTGAAGAGAAAAGGGGAGAAGCTTTTGAGTGAAATTCCAAAGAAGGCGAAGAGATCATCCAGGATTCGAACCTTGAGACAACAGGAAGAAAAGAGGTCCAGAGAATGAAGTCAGGCAGAAGTCTTTGAGACAGGCGCACTAAAGGATACAAGGTCTCTAGTCTCTATTGTAAAAGAAGATACAGCGAAACAGGCTAAAGAGACTGAGAGGAAAAGAAAATTGGAGTTTGGGAAACAGAAACCCCAACCTCAGAAAACTCCAAGACTGACTGAGGCAATGAAGAAGACTAAGGAAGTTAGTCAGAAGAAGACTATTCCTACTGCTAAGGAAGTTAGTCAGAAAACTACTACTTCAATTGTTGAGAAACCAAGTCAGGAGAAGGCTACTCCTACAGTTGTTCCACTAGAGAAATCATTAGAAGTTAGTCAGAAGAAGAATACTTCCATTTTCGTTCAAAAGGAGACAACAACAGAACTTATTTTGGTACAGGTTCAACAGGACAAATCAGAAAAACTCAGTCTGGTTCTATACAACTACTCTCAAATTTTGAGTAAAGATGAATTGGGAATCAGATTGATTGAAGAAGTTCAACCTATGAATAAAAGGAGTACTTCAATAATCATCAGGGATGCACCGAGGAGGTTAGTGAAGGCATACTTACAACCTATTCCTATAAATAGGGGAACATGGCATCTGTTGAATGAAGATGAAAGAAATTTTTTATGAAGCCTTCAAGTATGCTACTACAAAACCATACCCTACAAAGATGACCAGTCAACCATACACTATTTGCCCAATTACAGAGGAAACGGTGATAAAGGTTGTACCGGACCTTCAACCAAGGAAACCCATGGATGATAATAAGGGAAAGAAGAAATTATACCCAAAAGGGGTGATAGATGATCTGTCAGTAGATCAAATTGTAGAACAGGTGCAAAGCATTGATGAAGCATGTTTTGTAGAAAAGACAATGTTGGGAACCTCCATTTTCCATCATATTTCAAGAGCTGGTAGCAGTTCTATAGCGAAGGATAAACACTGTCTAGTGGGCGTAAAGTTTACTAAAGGGACGTTCACTGAATCCCTTATGCAGACAATAGTGCGTATTAGGCCACTATCTAATACATCTTCGATTGAAGAAGAAGCCCTACCCTTGTGTGGAGGACAAGAGTTAAGACTACCGACTCCTTATGACTTAGATCTTCCTGAGCCTAACCTATCGGTTCAACCTCCTACTTTTGAGATTTTTGAAGACTATATTCCATCTTCAAACGCATATGTTACTACAATTACTTTTGAAGAACACTCGGAGGATGATGACCAACCCACCTTATCTTTTGACTTGCAAGCAGAGGTAATGCACCTACGAAGAGAAGTCAAGGAGTTGAAGGAGATGGTGAAAGAATTGTTGAAGCATCATCGGTCCTAATCATTTTTTATTAATAACAAATAGGGGGAGAATGGAAAGCAGAAATCAAAGGGGGAGAACAAAGGAGATGAACTTTTAAAGAAGAAAGGAAAAGATAGGGAGAGGAAGAGTAAGCAAAAAAGGTAGAAGTTAGAAGAAGACAAAGAGCGAAGCTATTTTTCATCTTATTTGTATAATTATTTTTTATCATCAAAAAGGGGAAGATTGTTAAGTCAAAATGACTTTACATAAATGATTTTGATGAAGTACAAATAACGAAAGGTGAAAAACAAACGGAAGTTGAAAAGCAAACGAAAGAAGAAAAGCAGACGAAAGAAGAAAAATAGACGAAAGAATGAAAAACAGACAGAAGTTGAAAAACAGACGAAAGAAGAAAAATAGACGGAAGCCAAAAGCAGACGAAAGAATGAAAAACAAACGGAAGCTGAAAAACAGACGAAAGAAGAAAAACAGACGGAAGCCAAAAACAGATGAAAGAATGAAAAACAGACAGACGTTGAAAAACAGACAAAAGAAGAAAAACAAACAGAAGCCAAAAGCAGACGAAAGAATGAAAAATAGACGGAAGCTGAAAAACAGATGAAAGAAGAAAAACAGATGGAAGTCAAAAGCAAACGAAAGAATGAAAAACAGACGGAAGCTGAAAAACAGACAAAAGAAGAAAAGCAGACGAAAGCAAAAGCAAATAGAAATAAAAGCAGACGAAAATAAAAGCAGACGAAAGCAAAAGCAGACGGAAGCAAAAGCAGATGATGAAAACTGACTGTAAAGAGACCTGAAGAGGCTCAGAGAAAAAAATACTTGTAAAGTTGTTGAGAGATAGTGAAATCTCAGAAAAAATTCTGAGGACTGGACGTAGCCCACAGTTTGGGGTGAACTAGTATAAAATTGTTGTGTCTACAACTCTCTATCCTTATCTCTCTTATCCTTCAAAGTTTCGATCTTACCAATTTTCTAAACAAGTTTTTAGAAAAACTTTTATAACTTTGATTTACATTAGTTCTTGTGAAAAGAACAAGTTTCTTTTAACAAAATTTTTTTTTGAAAGGATTTCATAAAAAAGAAGAAATACACAATTCAACCCCCCTTCTTGTGCATTTATACATCGTATAATAATTATTGTATTAACGTGTGATTCATTTCAAGTTCAGGGTTTAGATGGCTAGGCTAAGATTAAAAAAGGATGTATGTTTTCAAGTTTTATGATTTAAATTATGAATTGCCTGAGAAAAAGCAATTGCTTAAGTATGGGGAAGTTTGATAAATGCTTAATAGACTATATTTTTAACCCATTTTTAATACATTTTGTTTCTTCATTTGAGAGTTTTATTGTTTTTGGTACTTAATTCGTTCCTATTGTGTTTTTAGATCTTAGTTACATTTATAGATTAAATGAACGAAAATCAGGTAGAATCGAGGCATGAACAATTGAATTTGTTTATGAAGGACATGTGATGATGTTGTACACAACCATGTTTATAGATTGTGTAAGTTGTTAAAATTGTTTTTTTGCACAATTGTTGACTATCAAAGTGATATTGAGGGATATAGTTGCTAGACATGCATGTGTCTGTGACTATGTCTAATGTTGAACCTTAATTTTTTAACTATAAAAAGAAAAGAAGAAAGGGAATTAAAGGAGTTTGTGTTTTTAACATAGTTTTGAACCTTAGAGTGGTGGAGAAGTGAACACTAACTCAGAGATCCGAATAGAAAACATATTTTCATTAAAGGTTCAGTATATTTTATTAAAGAAAGGGGAATATATCATGAATTCTCTTTTTTTAGTTTTTCTTTTGAATCTTTGGGTATGTTTTCTATTTTATGAACTAAGATCAATTTTGTGATTTGATTTTTATTTAAAGAAACCTTATTTTTAATTCAATGGATTCAATTATATGTTTTGATTATTTATTGAATTGATATTTTATGATTTTATATATTTGATGTTGAGAAATCCTTTGTATGATCTAGCATAAATGAAGGTAGTTATATGTATTCCTAGAGCAAGACAACATAAATCTTCCACAGTGGGGCCAAACCTAAAAGTTAAACTCATAAATTGATTAAAACAATCTTAGGATTTTAATTAGAAAAAGATTTCAGTTAATTAACCTAGGCTTAAGTGTTGACAATCTTGAGAAAGATTTTAACATAAAATTTCCACAAACTATTGATATTTAATTATATAGTAAAGAGTTCATAGTTTAAGAAATCTTGAGGGGATTCATTACCTAGGCGTTGCTTATTTGATTTGGTTAACTTTGTGCAATTTGCATTCTTGGTTATTGGTTGTATTGAACATTAGTTTAGTTTTATCATTTTAATTAAAACCATCACCTTATTTTATATATTAGATAATAAAAAGAGGTAACTACTAATACTTATAGTCCATGTAGGATCGACACTCAATATTCATTGTTACTATACTATAGTTTGGTATATGCACTTGACTTTATGAATCTATAGGGTAGGATTTTACGTATCAAAAATCTAAGAGAGGGACCAAGTGAGTTAGGTGTTAGGAAGTTCTAGTACTAATATTGTTTTTCATTCTGAATGGCATGGGAGAAAATAGGACATTTAGAGTGGTTACGTAAATTTGAAGATTGATTTAAGAACTAAACGAGGACGAAAGTCTTGATGAGCCAACTTAAGGGTCTAGTTTGGTTAAGACAGAGACTCAGACATATTGCAACTTAAATAAAAAAAAAGTAGGTAATTAATTGAAAAATTGAAAAATCATTCCTAAAGGGGAAAGAAAAAGAGGCATAAAAATACTAGTTCAGAAAGAATAATAGGTCTTCCGAGTCTTTTGCTAAGTAGCTGGTTAAGTGAGATAAGATAGGAGTAAGGGAAGGGTGAAGAAAAACAACCCCAAGAAAACAAAGATACAAGCAGATAAGAGAAGGGGAGTCCTAATATAACAATAACTTACTAAGAATAAAATGAAGGAAAAAATAGAAGAGAATAGATTAAAAAAAGTTGAAAAAATGTAAGAAGTTAAACAACAAATGTTATGCCAAATAATAGGGGAGGAAGTAATTAAGTAGCAACAAAAAAAAAACAATGAAACGAGAATCTCACAAAATAACACAATTGAAACTTCTCTAGCTAGTTATATTCATCTTATAACATCCCGTCCCCGATGGGAAGGGTAAATTGGGAAATTGGGACAGGCTAGGTTGTTGCATTACATATTTGAAATGTAAACATGCATTTGGCCTCTAATTGTAGAAAACTGAGTCATTTGGCACATGCACAGATGGGTGCATGCATTCGTGACATTTTTCCGATGTTCAACTGTGATACTGATATGAATGGTGAAATTGGAGATAATTAGATTTGATTATGATTTAATGGAAATTTTGGAATAATTGAGTTGAATATTGAGTTGGAAATGTATTAGAGTGATCACCAGTTGACAGTGAACTTTAGGAAATTTTTCTGGAAATTTAGGAAAAAAATGTTCGGACCGGAAATTTTTCAAGTGGCGGATTGATTGATTGTATAGGACTGAAATGACTGTCCAATGGCTATGGAAAATTAGGCATATGATTCTAGAAATTAATATATCGAGCCATTGAAAATTTGGAGACGAGTTGGATTGGAAATGAGATTGGAAAGAGAGAGATTTAAATGTTTTACGAGGAGAAAGCCCAGAGGCTTAAGTGATTACCCTTTAAATGCTAAGGGTTATAACTGGAGAAGAAAGGAAAGTTTTCCTTCCTAGGGCACGATTTTTCTCCCTTCGACCGATTCTCTTCTTCCTCCCTTGGAGATTCTTGCTTGCTTCTTCCCTAATTGCAAAGTCTAGTTTAGTCCTTGAGAAAATGAAAATTCGTTGAGGTTGGGAGAAACTCACCGTTGATAGAGAAAGTGGAAAAAGTTAGAGAAATTTCAGAGATTTGAGGATTTGTGGCTCGATCGGTAAGTATATGGTTTAATGTTGTTATTTAATATTGTTTGATGTATTTATGGCGTTTATATTGTGATTAGGGTAGTTGGAGTGAATTAATATTGGTTTTAGAGAGAGAAAATGGGAGAAAGCTAGTCGGAGAAGACGATTCAGAGGTTCGCACGTCGCGGCGCCTGTGCCATGACGCGGCGAGGAATTTCCTTATGTCCTCGCCGCGGCATACGTGAGGCCTCGCCGCGGTGAATTAACGTTGTTAATTTGTCGCGGCGAGCAGGATGGAGGCCGCCGCGGCGAGCCCCGAAAGGCTACGCCTCGGCGAGCCCCCATTAGACACCGCGGCGAAGATTTTGGGACGCCACGACGAGGGTCCTGTCGCCGCGGCGAGCCCCTATTTTTTGAAGAGAGGTAGTTTGGTTTTTGAGTTATAACTTTTGATGTAGACCTCCAATTGAGGTGATGTTTGATTCGTTGTGATCTACAGATTTGACTGCTGGTGATAAATGTGAAGCTGATATTTTGGGAGTTTATAGGTACATGAAATCGATGTATAGTTCAGATTGATTGTAGGCATAGTAATTGTTATATTGGTTATGGTAACACCATTCGAATAGCGTATAAAGGGTCTTATAGTTAACAAGGATTTGTTCATTCCGACATTAAAGTGATCCGTGTTGTGAATAGACCTATAGATTTGTAAGTCAGTATAAAACCTAAAAGGATGTTTTGGATTTACAAGGTGTTATATGGACAGAATTAGGGAATATTGCTATGATCAGATGTATGTGTTGTTGGTATCAAAAGTGAAGAGTTCATGGGCAATTGATTGTATCGATTTCAGTTACTTGATAGAAATTGGGCATATAGTGAATTATGTGAGAGCACAGTATAAAGTGATCGTATCGTTTTCCCTGCCTTTCTGATCAATCATATATGAAATTTCAATGAAGAAATTTTTGTTAGGAGGGGAAAATTGTAACATCCCGTCTCTGATGGGAAGGGTAAATTGGGAAATTGAGACAGGCTAGGTTGTTGCATTACATATTTGAAATGTAAACATGCATTTGGCCTCTAATTGTAGAGGACTGAGTCATTTGGCATATGCACAGATAGGTACATGCATTTGTGACATGTTCCCGGTGTTCGACTGTGATACTGATATGAATGGTGAAATTGGAGATAATTAGATTTGATTATGATTTATTGAGAATTTTGGAATAATTGAGTTGAATATTGAGTTGGAAATGTATTAGAGTGATCACCAGTTGACAGTGAACTTTAGGAAATTTTTCTGGAAATTTAGGAAAAAAATGTTCGGACCGGAAATTTTTCAAGTGGCGGATTGATTGATTGTATAGGACTGAAATGACTGTCCAATGGCTATGGAAAATTAGGCATATGATTCTAGAAATTAATATATCGAGCCATTGAAAATTTGGAGACGAGTTGGATTGGAAATGAGATTGGAAAGAGAGAGATTTAAATGTTTTACGAGGAGAAAGCCCAGAGGCTTAAGTGATTACCCTTTAAATGCTAAGGGTTATAACTGGAGAAGAAAGGAAAGTTTTCCTTCCTAGGGCACGATTTTTCTCCCTTCGACCGATTCTCTTCTTCCTCCCTTGGAGATTCTTGCTTGCTTCTTCCCTAATTGCAAAGTCTAGTTTAGTCCTTGAGAAAATGAAAATTCGTTGAGGTTGGGAGAAACTCACCGTTGATAGAGAAAGTGGAAAAAGTTAGAGAAATTTCAGAGATTTGAGGATTTGTGGCTCGATCGGTAAGTATATGGTTTAATGTTGTTATTTAATGTTGTTTGATGTATTTATGGCGTTTATATTGTGATTGGGGTAGTTGGAGTGAATTAATATTGGTTTTAGAGAGAGAAAATGAGAGAAAGCTAGTCGGAGAAGACGATTCAGAGGTTCGCACGTCTCGGCGCCTGTGCCATGACGCGGCGAGGAATTTCCTTATGTCCTCGCCGCGGCGTGCGTGAGGCCTCGCCGCGGTGAATTAACGTTGTTAATTCGTCGCGGCGAGCAGGATGGAGGTCGCCGCGGCGAGCCCCCATTAGACACCGCGGTGAAGATTTTGGGACGCCGCGACGAGGGTCCTGTCGTCGCAGCGAGCCCCTGTTTTTGAAGAGAGGTAGTTTGGTTTTTGAGTTATATAGACCTCCAATTGAGGTGGTGCTTGATTCGTTGTGATCTAGAGAAAGAGGTCTACAATTGATATGAAGGATGAAAGTTTGAATTTAAATTAGTAGGATCGTAATTAGTGAATGAAAGTTAAGAATGTGATTGTATTTCAACCTAAGGATTGTTCTTGGTAATTGGGGTATAATGTGAGACTTTTAAAGTAAATTCCATGCTACTGGGAATTTTAGGAACTGAGCATAAAGGATGAATTTGACCTAGAGAATAGTGCTATTGATTTTGAGGTAATACCCTAGCGAATATGATTGGATAAATTGACTGAATATTAGAATTGAAATTAGGGAGTTCTGTAATATGTTATTAAATTGGAAGTGAGTTATTATTGAGCAATTGAGTGGAAAGTTCGAATTTGACAAAAGAAAGTGGAAAAGGGGAAATAGTACCGGGAAAGTCATGGACAGGCATAGTACTTTTTTATTCAAGGCATGTGCATCATCAAATTATTTTGACCGTGTATTTTGTAATGGAAATTATTTGACTGCTATAGAGGCTCCGATGGATCGATATTTCACGGGCATTGCTGAGACTTCCAGGCAGGTAGCTCGGAAGTTCAGGTGAG
>JANTNU010066764.1:0-18024 GCA_024752395.1 Erythroxylum havanense
TCTGAAAGTTGAAAGGTTAAGTTATATGTCTAAGTTCATTCTTCATTGGGATCATCTCCAAATTTTCTTCCCATACACAAAGTTTTTCATCGAACGCCTTCTAAGAGATTCCTCTACTTTTCCTTCCTACACCAGATATACTTTGCTATTCTTGTCTTCTACCCTAAGAAAAACCAAAAACTGGCCATTGTCCTTAGTGAAGTACGTAAATTTCATGGAGTTTAGGGCATAAAGATTTTGGAGTTTTCAAAAGGTACGTAATGAATAAATCCTTTAGAGTTGGAGATTTATGAAAGAAAATTGATGAGTTATTATCATCTGCACGTAAATGACATTTAAGTGCATATTCATAAATATTGTGTGGTTGGGAGGAAAAATTTGGTTATAGTTTTAAATTTAGTTTTTGAAAGATTATTAATGATTAGGTGATGTAAAAGTGAAGTTGGAGTTGGAATAGCAAAAACTTGATCTGAAATTTTAGTAAAAATTCTATACCAATCTAGATAGATTCGTCAAAATGACCTTTATGAAAGTTATAAATCTTCCTTTTCATCTTCCCAACACTGTATAGTATTAAAATTATGGACATCTGAGCTCAAAGTCAGGGTCCTTATAAGGGAAGATGTTCAAAAGTAAAATTTACTTCTTTTGTCTTTTTGTTTCTTTTGTGTTTGTGATGATGTCATTTTCTTTTGTGATGACGTCATCTTCTTCTGTGTTTTGTTCCTTTTGTGTTTAGATGTTCAAAAGTGAAATTTACTTCTTTTGTCTTTTTGTTTCTTCTGTGATGATGTCATTTTCTTCTGTGATGATGTCATCTTCTTCTATGTTTTGTTCCATTTGTGTTTTGTTCCTTCCGAGTTTTATTCCTTTTGTGTAATTGTTCATGAACTTCTTCTATGTTACTGTTCATGAACTTCTTCTGTGTTACTGTTCGTGAACTCCTTCTGGGTTTTGTTTCTTCTGTGTTTCGTTCCTTCTGTGTTTTGTTCCTTCTGTGTTTTGTTCCTTCTGAGTTTCGCTTCTTTTGAGTTTTGTTCCTTTTGTGTTTTATTCCTTCTGAGTTTCGCTTCTTTTGAGTTTTTTTTCCTTCTGTGTTTCGTTCCTTCTATGTTTTGTTCCTTCTGTGTTTTGTTCCTTCTATGTTTTGTTCCTTCTGAGTTTTACTTCTTTTTTGTTTTGCTGACGCGTCTTCTTCTGTGTTTTACTGACGCATCTTCTTCTGTGTTTTGTTGTCGTGTCTTCTTCTGTGTTTTACTTCTTCTGAGTTTTACTTCTTATGTCTTTTTACTTCTTCTGTGTTTTGCTTCTTCTGAGTTTCGCTCCTTCTGTCTTTTTTTCAGCTGGCCATAACTTCTTCTCTAGACACCCAAATGAATTAATTTTTGAACCATGGGACTCGTAACAATTTGTCCTACATCTCCACCTAAAAATCTTAGCCATTTGAAATGAATTCAAAAAAATTGAGTGAGAAAAGTCAAACGGGTACAGTGAGTGCGTTCTTAAAATTATATAAACTAGGGTTATTCCACTAATCATACTTCGATGTTTCGATTATGTCTGGATCTATAGCATTCCAAATGAGTAATGAATTGTGATTTCGATAGTTTTAGTAAGGCATAAACCTATGTACGAATCATACTTAGATGAGTTTTGGATATAAGACTGGTAATGTGATGAGCATAAGGGAAAGACACCCAGGATTGTCATGAGCATGCATGGTACATATTTTTATATACACACTTGTGCATAAGGGAATGTTTATAATTGTGCAATTATTAATGTGTGTGTATCGTGTGTTTGGCATATTGACGTGTAGGATAAATGTTTGCATTCAAATGTTTCCAGATCTTGAAGCTAGTGCTAATCTGGAGAGTTCTGTGAGTCAACCTAGATGATTTCCTAGAATTGATTTATTTTTAATTTATTTAATGTGTTAGCTTCCAATTATAAATTGTTTATGATTTGATGTGAATTTCGAACTTAAAGTTTGAGGAGTTTGCTATATGGATATAGGTATTGGAAGTGCTTTGATTTGATCTAAAATCTTGTATGATATGTGAATTCTCAACAAAAGTTGAATGCCGGACCTCCGATGATAATGAGTTTCTGATTAAACATCGCATGTGATCATCTGATATGGCATAATCAGTATTTGATGCATTTCATAAAATGCATGCTCAGATAAAGGTGCTGTGACTTGAGTAGCCTTTATAAAGCGGTTCCACGTAGAGCTTTGCTTCGTGATATATGTTCTACACATAAAGCTATGCTCTGTGACTCTGTTCTGACTGAGCCTATGTGCCAGTATTTGTATATGTATGTGATAGGCACTCGGTCACAACAATAAGAACGAATGTGAGTCTCATGCATATAGCAAGATTGATATCCATTGAATGAATATTTGTGAAATATGTGATATATGTTTATGAGCTGGTGAACTCATCAATGATGGTTCACTCATTGAGTTCGTAAAACTCACCCAAAATTTGTAAATATTTTATAGGATCAGAAGAATATCCCGTTAGGCTAACAGGAGTATCCCCACGGCATTCAAGTGAAGGATAGAGGTCGGGATCAGTTCACGTCTGCATTGCATTTCTTTATTTTTGTATTGAATTGTATATTCCGCAACTTTTTGTATAAATTGATTTTCCAAAATGACTCAAGCATTTTGTATTTGTGAAAGGGCCCAAATGGCTATTGAAAATGTTGTTGATGGTTCTGTGTTACTTGAAAATGTTTATGAATGAATGTGGGCCCAATTTGAGTATCAATTTATGCATATTGTGTTTGTGGTTCAAAAAAATTTTTTATACCGATTTCTAAATGATTGAATGTTTTAGCACGCCATCCTCGTGGGGCACGACCTCAGATATCACCGATCGATGTTGGGTTCGGGTCTTGCGGGAGTTGCATGCTACAGACCCTCACTAAGATCTGATTGGTATCTGCTCGTAACACTTATAGCATACGATAAATTGGGTCTCGTACATAGCATAGCGTACATGATATATCCTATTGCAGATGCACATGGGATCATATTCATGTGTGTCCTCTCATCTTGTGTCTTAGGGCATATAGATTTTGAGAGTGTTATCCTATGAGTCATGGGAAGATACACTCTCTTAGACTGCTCCATGTTAAACTTCTTTAGCATCTTGTCTATGTATATTGATTGTGAAAGACCAAGCAACCTTTTCTTTCTATCTCTATAGATCTTTATCCAGAGGATATAAGTTACTTCACTAAGATATTTTATGGAAAATTGTTTGGACAATCAAATCTTTACAGATTGTAGCATAGAGACATCATTTCCTAGTAATAATATGTCATCTATATATAGTACAAGGAATACGATTGCACTCCTACTAACCTTCTTATACATATAGGGTTCATTTGGATTTTGTGAGAAAGAAAACTCTTTGATTATCTCATCAAGGTGGATATTCCAACTCCTAGATGCTTAGCTCAATTCATAGATGGATTTATAAAGCTTGCATAACTTTTCTCCATCATAAGAGTCGAAGCCCTCTGGTTATGTCATATACATATCTTCGGCTAGATTTCCATTTAGTAAAGCTATCTTTACATCCTTTTGTCATGTCTCATAATAATAATGAGTGATAATGGCTAGGAGTATCCTAATGGATTTAAGCATTGTTATTGGGCTGAAGGTCTCATCGAAGTCAATTCCTTATCTTTGACGGAAGCCTTTGGCCACAAACCTTGCTTTATAGGTAATCACATTACCATCCATGTCGGTTTTTTTTTGAAAACCCATTTACACCCTACGGGTTTATTCCTTCGAGTGTCTTAACCAAAGTCCATACTTGGTTTTCATACGTGGAATCCATTTCTGCTTTCATATTGCTAATCCATTTCTTAGACTCTAAACTCTTTAGAACCTCTTTATAGGTAGTAAGCTCATTATCTTCTATGAGCAATATGTCATTATGTTCAATTACGAGAAATCCATATCTCTCAAGAATAGAGTGTATCCTATGTAACCTACAAAATTCTTATGTTGAAGAAGGTTGAACTGTTACTTCATCTGTATGAGTCACAGTGTCAAGTTTAAGTAGTTGATCTGCTTCTGTTCGAGCATCTTGAACTTCTTCAAATTCAATTTTGCTCCCATTGTCTTCTTTTAAAAGAAACTCTTTCTTTAAAATGACAACATGCTTTGAAACAAACATTTTTTGTTCCTTAACAAGGTAAAATTGATATCCCATTGTTTCTTTAAGATATCCTATGAACAAACACTTATCAAACTTTGCATCAAGCTTATCTAACTGTATTAGCTTCACATAAGCTGGATAACTCCAAACTTTCAAATGAGAAAGATAGGGTTTGTTATTAGTCCACATCTTATATGAAGTAACATCAACTGTCTTTGATGGAACTCTATTTAGCATATAAATAGTTGTCTCAAGTGCATACCCCAAAAGGATTTTGGTAAATTTGCAAAGCCCATCATCGATCGTACCATATCCAATAAGGTTCGGTTTCTCCTTTCTGCCACACCATTGTGTTGTGGTGTGTAAGGTGGAGTTTATTGAGATAAAATCCCATTATCTCTAAGATAATCTAAAAATCCTTGGTCTAAGTATTCCCCACCTCGATCAAATTATAGTGTCTTGATACCTTTCCCAAATTGGTTTTCTGCTTCATTTCAAACTATTTGAACTTTTCATTTGTATCAGATTTGTTTCTCATCAGATACAGATACCCATATCAAGAATAGTCATCGATAAAGGTAATGAAGTTAAGAAAACTGCTTCTGGCATGGATGGACATCGAACCACACACATGTGAATGTATTTGGTCTAATACTCCTGTCGCCCGTTTACCCTTTCCCTTAAAGGGTTACTTAGTCATCGTTTCTAATAAACAAGATTCAATGACCCTAAACTACCACTCTTGTGGAGCTTAGCTATGTGTCTCTCATTTATATGGACAAGGCTATAATGCCATAAGTAAGTTGATTTTAAGTTATCTCATTTATGTCTTTTCGTGTCATTGATACTCATAATTGGATGCAAAATATTTAATATTTAAATTCCATTGCATAATGTATCAGTACCATAAAGCATTCCATTCAAACTAATAGACCAACCATTGCTATCGAAATTCAAATGGAAACCAACTTATTTAAACAAAAAACAGACAATATGTTCTTTGTTAAAATAGGTACAAAATAACGATCATCCAGTTTAATTACAAGTCCATTGGGGAGTGACAAAAAAAGTGCCTACGGCTAATGTAACAACTCTTACTCTATTGCCCATGCGTAGGTCCAATTCTCCCTTTATGAGTTGTCTACTATCCCTGAGGCCCTATATATCATTACATATGTGTAAGCCACAACCAATATCTAATACCCATAAGTTATGATCAGAAATAGTATTAACCTCAATGATAGACATACCTGAAGGAGTCGGTGCATCTGATGCCTGCTTCTTCTGCAAGGACTCCAGATAGACTTTACAGTTTTGCTTCTAGTGGCCAATCTTGCCATAATGGAAGCAAGTTCCTTTCTACGCGGTCTCTTTTAGTTTCTTTTTGGCTGCACTTCCTTTTGGTTTCTTAGGCCTTTTCTTTTTTAGGTTATTTTATCTTAAACCAAAATACGAAGAGTCCACCACTAGCATTGGCTTACTATCCTTCTTGATAGCTTGCTCTGCTGTCTTGAGCAGATTGATCAACTTAGGGATTGTCGTGGAGATTTGGTTCATCAAATAGTTCAACACAAACTATGAATAACTATTAGACAATCCAACCAAAATTAAGTCAACACTTAATTCATAGTCCATAACAAAACCTAAGGTGGCCAACCTCTTAATATAACCATTCATCTTTACTGCATAGTGCACTGCAGATGTCCTCGGAGTCATCTTAATCGTGAAGAGTAGCCACGAGGTCTCGAACCTTTCAGATTGAACTTGCTCATCAAAAAGCTCTTTAAGATGAAACACTATGGTATTATCATCCATAGACTCATACCACTTCTGTAGCTCTTGTGACATAAAGGCTAGCATAATATAGGTAGCTAAGTCACTACCTTTAAGATGCTTACGATATGCTCTCTAATCCTCATCAGAAGCATCAGCAGTAGGGGGATCTGGAAGTGGGACGTTTTGGAAATAGCCTAACTCCTCAGATCTGAGAACAATTCTTAGATTTCTTAGCCAATCAAATTTCTCACACTGGAATACATCTTCAATCAACCTAAATGTGAAGAAAGAAAGAATGTTAGAATATAAATACACGCATAATTATAAGGACTTGCATGACATGCATATAACTCCCACTAGTTTCAAGGAATCCATACCTCACTACGAATCCAAGAAAAAATTATGACAAAGTGTCCTAGTGGGTCGATATCTGACATTAGTAAGAGTGACCTTGGGTTTAACCAATAAGCCACCTTAAGTCAATCAGTAAGTATCGGTCATATCAATTGCATCATAGATGTTACTATCATTTAGTGATATCAATTCGTGATATATGCACACACATTAGGTTATCAACTCTTGATGTGCATACATCTGATGTACACTACCCAATTGCACCTCTGTCTATGTTGACCTTAAGTTTACTCAAAAAATTAACTTTTCTGGTAAAAACAGACCCATTAATCCAAAAATCTTATTTCCACGATTTTTAACATATCTGTATAAAGCGGGTTTAGGTTTACCCAACAACCCAACAACCTTAACTCTAAAAAAATTCTGGTTCTTCCCATATTAATGGAAGGCGTTAGTTTTCATATTATGTGTGAGGGATTTCATACTCTGGTCTCATCTATGTTGTAGGATTATAGTCATAATGACTATATATCATGATTTAGGACGTTTCATCAATCAAATTGAATCTATATCCATAACCATCCATCATCCTACCTAACTAACCCTAGCATGCATTTTTTAATACAACCATCTCATAAGGTGT
Source organism: Erythroxylum havanense (assembly GCA_024752395.1). Classification (NCBI taxonomy): domain Eukaryota; kingdom Viridiplantae; phylum Streptophyta; class Magnoliopsida; order Malpighiales; family Erythroxylaceae; genus Erythroxylum; species Erythroxylum havanense. Next base: position 6,955 of record JANTNU010066764.1, read on the forward strand.
TCTTCTATAGGTTGTGACATGTTATGCGTCTAAAGATTTGATGTTTGATTTAACTCTTGAACATAATTGCTTTCTAATGTTAGCATCGACTCATATCTCAATCCGTATTTTTTCAATTGTAATTTAAAATACTAATATACCAAGTGTACTACCCTCTACTCTGATGTACCAATTAAACATTTTAATTGTATCATGCTTGTCATATTTAGTCATACTAGACATGAACTATTCAAAATAGATTAATACAATATTAATCTCTTAGATTTTCAAATAATTTGAGAACATCAAACTATCACCCTAAGTATCTCAAGGTAGTCTCTACTTCATCAAGACTACTTCTGCACTTGTCACATAACTTGTGACGGTCAAAATAATCAAGGCAACTGAATATACCAATGAGATGCTAACATAATATATTTGACATCCGAAATTTTTTTGGAAACCCAATTTCAAACAAATCAGTTTGGAATACATACAACATCAAAGTAATATATTTTTGATCACATAAAAATGATCTGAGGCATTGAAACCAAAAAACACACAATCACCACTTCAAACAAACCAAGTCCAACAATTTTTTTTAAATGTTCAACTCTGAATTTTGCTTGAAAGAATCATTGAAACAATTTCAATAAATGTTGAGAAAATTACAGAGGATATAACATGTTCCATGATTTTTTTCATAATTTATTTCCAAGAAAAACTCAACCAACCTCAGTAACCAAGCCAATCAGGATCTGTATTCTTCAACACAGACATTCCTAGTAGCACATAAGAAGATCAAAAGCATTTTTCCATCTTCATAGACATTTATAAACATTTTGTAAAGAGGGTGGTGAAAGAAAATTCCAAAAACAAATTTTCTATAATTTATTCTCGAATTTGCAAGCATGCATGTTCATGTAATGTGCATAAACACAACAACCAGAATAGTAAGGAATTAATTAGAAAAAAACATATTAAATTACATTGATACATTTTTTCCTTCCACAAACATACTCAACAACATCTCACGAGCAAATCTAGGTAAGAATTTCGAAAACAATATCTCTATACTGATTTCAAATTCAACACAATAAGAATGCACAACTGTCACAACCAATCGGCAACATCACACATATTATGGTTTCTTCTTTATATGGGGCACAAGTGGCTCTGATACCACTGTAGGAAAATCTCGGTGCGTACATCATATGCACATGGTGTGGAAAAAAAAGAAAATTATTTTGAGACTTTCCCAAAATCCAGGATCTATGTGCCTATATAAGGAAATACTATTAAACCTAGCTGAAAATTCCCAATTCACATACTTGTTCATAACACACACACACACACACACTCACATATAGGAATTCATAGCATTTGTACAAATCAATCATTCATATAATAACCATGTACCTTGTGTGTAGTCTCCTTCGTTCTTTGATCTTCTACTCATCAGGTTGTCACAAACCACAACAAACAAAATAAACCATCTCCATATCCACGCAGAGATTGAAGAAACTAACGAAATCAAATTTTTTGATCTAGAAATGACTAGAATAAAGATAAGAGTGATAGCTCTCTTCTTTTTTCTGTGGAGAGAAAAACCGTGAAAGAGAATGAAGAGGAAGAAGATGAGAAAGATGAGGAGAATAAGGTGAGAATCATGAAGATTGCTTACGTAACCATTTCACGATTATCATCATCTTACTTGCTTTTTGTTTTTGTCTTTTATCATTTAAAGATAATAAATGCATCACCTTTTAAAGAAACCTCTCTCATCTTCCACATTGCACATATCTTGTATATTATAAATGCTAAGTTGGTCTAGTCACACTAGGGTCAATCCTATTGGATCCTGGGTGTGGAAAAAAAACCAAAGACCTGTTTTAGCAATATAGATGTCGTGATTTCATTAGGACATATCACGATCTCATCGGGATCCATTTGGCTCTATTGCTCTTCATATAGTAGATCTCTACCCAAAACCATTTTTTGAATCCTCTGAGTCACTCTTATTCGTGTGACCCATTAGGTTCTCAGTTATGTTGGCCACTTGGATTAACATTTAATCCAAGCAAGTTATGAGCGGTATTTAGCAACACATCATGATCCATATTGATCAAAAAGTTAGTGGTTTGACGAACGAACCCATGCTCGTCACGAACCATCTCACGAATCCTCCCATAGATAATTAATGTGTAATTCGTCCTTTCACCATGTTATACCCTACTTAGTTATGAGTATGGGTAAAGTTTCAACTCTCATTAGATTGACTACGTCAAATCTAGCCCAAGTGATATCAGTTTTCTTCCTAGGACTCATTCCTCTAAATATCAATAAAGACATTCTTCATGACACATCTACTCCAACCAGATATTTCCAAGTAATGACCCTGATAAGATACCTCATGTTATACTCAATCATCACCCTATGAGCGGCCTCTGCAAGGCAACAAGAAATTGAGTCAAAGCACAGAATCAGTATCCAAGATATCCTTGAGTACCTCAAGTCTAAGGATATTTGCACCATTGCTATGATGAGATTATCACTAACATTAGAATAGGATATCCATGTGATGATCTTATGATAGGTCATCCAATGTACTTACTACCTCTAGTAAGCATCCACATCTCAACTCTAAACATCTCATTCTTATAGTTTCTGAGATCCACTGCTTGATCAAATCAAGAAGTTTGACGTGTGCTAGTCTATCTAGATTAACGATGTTCAATCTTATTAATCATATGACTATGGATAATTTAGATATTGACATAATTGCACATGATAGGAATCTCAGTAGTATGATCACATCATGATTTCCTTCATGCTATGTCATATATCATGGACTTCATTAATTTGCTTAGAGATCAATCTCAATTTATAAATAATGAACATCAAATTAATAAAATATGCCTTTCTTTATTACTGAAAATAACGTCTATATATAACTTTGTATAAAACGCGCTAAAGGTGATTGCCTTTAGGGCACTACTCTAATAATGGAACAACAAGTTCTTAAGTTAAAGGGAAAGGTTTAAACTCATTCAATCTATTTTGAGTAATCTTACCAATTATTATATCATTCATCTATCGTTGCCAAAGAGATACTCAAGGAAATTGATAGAAAGTTAAGGGAGTTCTTGTGCATTGAGTTTAATCAAGGGAGAAGTAGAGCAAAGTTAAGCTGGAGTAAAGTATGTAGACCTAAAGATCAAGGAGGGTTGAATATTTGTTCAACAAAATTGATCTGTAAACTAAGCTTAAGGAAAATATTTTTGTGTTTGTGTAGTAAGAAGGAGGACCTATGGGTGAAATGGACCCACAGTATAATTATAAAAAATAACAGTATTTGGTTCATGAAAAATATGAATGACATGTCTGGGACTCTAAGAGATATTTTATGAACAAGGCAGTGGATGCAAAACTTGGTGTTTCATAATATTGGAAATGGTGTTAGTTCATACCTTTGGTTTGATAATTGGCAAAGAAGGCGACCCCTTTAAAAAGTGGAAGAATTACAACTGCTAAGGGTGGTTGTGAGGCCAGAGACCAAAGTAATTAGGTTCATCAAAGGTAATCAATGGGTATGGCTTTACCATAATAGCAGTAACTCAAAAACTACAATGGATTAGATGTCGAGATGCCAGGAGGAGGAGGAAGATACAATTCTATGGACTACTGACAATTTGAGGACTTTTAACACTAAGGCATGCAAGGGTGTACTACAAAAGGATCAAAGTAATAGGGTTAGATGAAAAAACCTAGTTTGGGATCTAGACGTCAGACCATCTCATTCCTTTATACTTTTTTTATAAATGAATGGGGGATTGTTCATTAAGGATAGGTTAAAGTTCCCTATCAAATCACTAAGTTGCGAGTTGTGTGAAGCAGATATTGAAAGCCTATAACTCCTAATGATTGGATGGAGATTCACTAAAGAATCCAGTCAAAAATAAACATTAGTAATCCAACATCAACCTGGGAGGACACTGTTAACTAACTGATAAGAATAAAATGGAGAATCGAGCTAACTACAAGGTTATTAAGATCAGCTAGAGGACATTGGTGTATAACATATGGAAGGAAAGGAATGGCACAATATTTAGACAAGCATGCAAAAGTATAGTCAAGGTCTTTCAAGTAACTGTACTACGGATCAAGGGTAACTTAGTCAGTAATCATTAGATATAGCATAAATTATATGGATATAGTTAAGTGATCAATATAGGATTCATCATCCTAAAGTGATTAAGGAGAATATTCAATTATTCTCGATCAATATTGATTTGAGAAATCATTGGCTAAGGTGGAATACATTTTAAAATAGATTATAAATGCATTAATTGAATCAACTATTAATGTTAGAGAACCAATATGGTTGGAATTAAACATAGTAGATATTAATTCCATACTCTATGTCTAACTAGAATATTGTATGATGAAATGATTGAATTATACAAAAATAATGCACATATAGGTTCTTTAAAATCACTTTGACGTTCTTAAATATTTGGGTAGTCATAATGTGTTGTTAGATGTCAGTCTTGTTTTGTAGGTATAAATTATTTAATTAAAAAAACTAAATTAAAAGAGTTTAATTTATATAATCCTAAATATAATTTAGGGTTATAATTTATAAGCATTGTCAACATATTATATAATCCTAAATATGATTTAGGGTTATAATTTATATACATTGTCAAGATATTTGATATCGTAATGGATCACACTTAAAAATGGGTTGAAGAGAGAAAAATGTTTTAATCAAATTATAAAGTTGAGAAACTTTATGATTAAATATGAAATATTTGATAACTAAGGATCAATATAAAATATTAGATCTTATTTAGACATAATTAGTAGTCAATTAGAATTAATTTTAATCCTAATTGAAGTTTAATTGAAGTTAGAATTTATTTCAATTAAATTATTAAAATGCCCAAATCTATTATAAATAAGCTTAGATTCCAAGGGGGTTACCACTCATTATCTAACCCTTCTTATAACAGCCGTAGAGTTCTCTCAACTTATTTTATAGATAATGTTAAAGGTTAAGCACTTGCGTGGTTACGATAATTAAGATGAGCTGATTTTAGAAACGGTTTAAGGTAAACGACAAAAAAGATCAAGCTTTCAAATAAGATATGAATTAAGATTTATGTTTGTTATGATTTATGTGTTAATCATTTGATACAATTTAAGTGATCTTGGCAATTTTATATTTATTTTATTGCACACAGAATCGAATCCTACACCGATTTTTAATAGTAGTATTAAGGCTAACTTTAATTATATAGTTTGATTGTTATTGATCTTGAATTTTGGAATTGAAATTAAAGTCATAATCTTGAAATTAGATTTAGATCTGATTAAACTTTATTTAAATATGAATTGTTCATATTATATTCACAAATCTTAGTTCTTAAAAAATTAAATTGTATTTGATTAATACTAATAATTCATAATCAATTACAAGAAGATTGTAATTTGAGAACCTAAAAAGCTCATATTTAAAATCAATATAAACCTATATTTGTATTGGATTTTTTATTGTGTTGAATCTGGAAGAGTTGTTGCGAAACCCTTACTACTGACAATGAGAAAATCAACAACTGATAGTGTTTTTTTTTGGTGTTTTGGGTTTTTTGAGTTAGCTGAACAAACTCAAGATCAACTAAATTTTATTAAGATCCTAACCGACTAAAGATATTATATTAATCTTTTCAAATAGTAATAAGGGTTATTATTTTGAAAGAAATAGTAAGAGTAACCAAATATACGATTAAATTCCAAATTTTATTTAGTAGTCATAACATATAATAAATTACTTGATTTTTTTACAATTATATTTTTTTCTGAGTGGAATTTAATTTTTTTTAGTACAGTTGATACTAAATTAGTTAACTAAATTTCTTGGACATAGGTTATGTTTAAGAACAGTTCTCAAAGTTAGATAGAAAATTTTTATGTCTATTATGCAATTTTCCTATCAATCCTTGTTGAGAATTTGGTGACAAAGTTTTAGAGATATGTAAAAATCATATTAATGAAAAAATATAATGATATTTTTAGCTGACTAATGTCTCATAAACTTTAATGACAACATATAAGATGTATGTCAACTTCATGATAGCAAAAGGTTGCGTAAAGTAGAGCTTAAAGGTATATCATCTTGAAGAAATTGTTCTACTCAATTTAGTCTACTAAAAGCATAAATATAGACCATAATCAAAGGCATTTTTAATAGAATGATAACAGTTATTCACTAGAAGAAATGAATGCGTGACTTTTTTTTGCCTATATGAAACATGAAAGAGATCATATATATCTCTAGTTTATGGTTATGAGTGTTTGATATTGAATTTAGATTCAACATTATTACAATATTAATCCAATTTTATGCAAAATATTTTGTATGTGTTTGATCAAAGGAGATTTATACTTTAACATAAGCAGGAAGAATATAAAGTTAGATAATCAAAACTATCTTTTTATCCATATTAGTTAAATGATATAATGAGCATATACAGTTATATGTAAGGATATATGTATCATTTTGATTATGAATTGTATAAAATTTGTGAAACTTGTTAAGTCAAATAATAACTGAATCAACTTTTGATGAAAGGATGATGATCGTATTGAATTGTTAATTCTTATACATATGATGTGTTAGATGTGATAAAAACTCATAAAAGGATTATACTTATATTTCATAATGTTACTAATGACTTTATGTGATATACTCATATATATTAAACGAAATATTGATATAAAATTTTTAAAAGTTTAAATTATTAAAATATAGGTAGAAATTAGGCATTTAGAATCTTTGTCACTTTAATAAGATTAAATTAATGAGATTTTTTATCTATAGATAACGAGATTCTCTAATGAATACCTCTACAGCTAAATTCCATAATAGTATGGATTTATGTCAAGAGTGAAATACAATATGAGATATTATATATTGCAATATTTATTTCTTTTATAGATATACGTAGAACTATGACTTACTTCGATATTTCTAGTTAAATTAATTAGCAAGATTTCATATTAGATACGAAATGCTGAGACTTCAACAGAGCCAAAGTTAATGATTTTAGGGATTTCATGTTTAGCTGAAGCATATATTTTTCCATAAAGTTTATATCTAAATTGGATAATAAAAGGTTATAGAGTATCCAAAAGGATGGATATAATCTTACAGACTTATTGAACAAATTGTTTATTTTAATTTAGGATAATGGTTCTCAAGATAAGTAGTAGGAGTAGGATAAAATTTAAAAAATTCAAATCTTATAACATTACATGTAGATGGAACTAGTACCTTTATTGATATATTTGAAGTATAGTTAAAAGCCTAAGAGACATTAAAGATTTTTTCAAGATGAATTCAAAGAGTTTTTTAAAACTGACTATGCATTTATCATGTCCACAAAAAGGCTATTGGGAGTATAATTTTCCTCTTTAATAGAAGTATGTTGAGACATATTGCTTATAGAGAGAACGATAATTCATATTTTCAATTGTTGAAAAAATAATTGTCCAAGAACAACAACTCTTTTAGGATATGAAAAGGTAATAACGTCATTCTGGGATTAGACTTATCAAGATAGATTGGAAGTTGTTTACCTATTTAACTCTAAATATGTAGATGATGTACTAAAGGTGTTTAGTATTGAAGATATGTAATACTTATAAAGTATTAAAGATAACCATTATTCTAAGTATGATATGATATTTGAGTTCAATATTAAATGGATATTAAATTTAGAAGTAAATCCTAATCCTAATTACGGTATATTTTATATGGAAAAATACTATTTTTAGGATTAGAAAGGTTCCATTGTAGCTTTAATTGCTAATAAAACCAAAATGCATTTTACATAGGGGAAATGGTTGTTTCGATCATAAGTTCTTTAATAAACTTGGTATAGTTCCTTGCATTGTTCAGACATTATTGTAATGTAAAACATTATAGCCTTTAGGCATGCAAGAGGGACTAAAGTCTCATCAAAGATCTAAATATATATTAAAGGAATTTCTTTTAATTAGGATAATAATTAAGATGAAAGTTGCCCGATTTAAGCAAGTGATCACTATTAAGAATCTTTTAGAATTCTCTCACTAAACCATTATTCTCATAGTAGCATAATTGTCATATGGTAATACGATATAACATACTTAAATGATTGGCATAGTATAGGTGAGAAATTGTTGGTTTATTCCCTACAACCAATCAGTTGGTTGTAGTTTATGGGCGTAATTATTTATAGGCATATTTATATGATAAAGTTTATGAGATAAATGCATGTTGCAAATAAAACTATGATAAGATTATAATAATGAGATTCATGTTGATCCTATATATTATCCCTAAATTGTTCCTAGTTATTATTCTATTGAAAATGAATATTAATAGAGCATAAAACTACCATAATTTATGTTTCTTATGAAGAATATAGTTGGTATTATAGACTAAAATATAAAGATATTTTAACAAACATGCAGGTGCTTATTAGAGAATATTTTCATTGAATTAATCCCATATGAGAAATCCATTTCAAACATTACTTGTTTGTCTATGAAAATTCTCATTATAATGAATGTATAAGTGATCCTTTGACTTGAGATCTCCAAAGTTATCTCATATAGGGAATTTTATTTAATGATACTAATTATGACCTATTCTAGTCAAGGCTAGCTCAGCCAATAGTCATTAGATATAACATAAACTGTACAGAGGTAGTTGAGTGATCAATATAGGATGCATCACCCTAAAGTGATTAGGGAGAATGTTTCATTTTTTTATATAATATTGATTCGGGAAATACTTAAACAACGTGAATTGACACTTTGTAAAACAATTTAGAAATGTCATTAATTGAATCAACTGGTAAAGATGGATAACTAATATGATTGGACTCAAACTGAGTAGACATTAATTTCATATTCTATGTCTAATTGAAATATTATATGATAAAAAGATTGAATTATAAAAAAATTATATTAAAAAAGATTAGTCAAAACTATTTTAACATTCATAAATATTTGAGTGGTAATTATGCGTTGATAGATACCAAACTTGATTTATAGATATAAATTGTTTAATTATAGAACTAAAAATAAATTAAATGAGTTCAATTTATCTAATTCTAAATATAATTTAAGGTTATAATTTAAATTTATAGTCAACGTATTTAGGAACCTAATGAGTTATATATAAAGAATAGGATGAAGAGAGAAAAATGCTTTAATCAAGTTAAACTTGATGATAAAATTTGAGAAACATTGTAATTAAATATGAGATATTTATTAAATAATAATCAATATGAGATATTGAATTTTATTTAGACATAATTAATTTTAATTAATGTAATTTTAATTAAAGCTATAATTTTATTTCTATTAAGTTACTAAAATATCTAAAACATATTATAAATGAGCTTAGATTTTGAGGTATCTAGCACTACCTACCCAACCCTCGTAGTAACTATTGCAAAATTATCTCAACTCGTCTTATAGATATTGTTAAAAGTCAGACACTTACATCACAGTAGTTGTTAAGATTAGTCGATTCAGAAATAATTATAAGAAAATGACAAGAAAATGATTGAACTTTAAAATAAGGTATTAAGATTCATGCTTCTGTGATTTATGTGTTAATTATTTTATAAATTTTAAGTAATCTTAACTTCGGGAAATCAAAAACAAAATTTTTTATATTATTTCTATTGTGAGCAAGATCGAATATGGCAGGAATTTTTTAAAAGAAGCTAAAGTAAATCTCTAGTATCGCCAAAAAAGGAAATATGCTGAACTTGTTAAGAAAGACCCCAAAATCTACACTTTTTAGCCTACATTAAAGCTCATCTTTTGTGTTGTATTCACCTCACAAAGTCAAAACACGTTATAGTGAAAATGAACAAACATTATTAAGTATATATACTAAGGACAAACGGGATGGACGACCACGAAATTCATCCCATTCGTCCATTTAATATGACGGTTGGTTCTTCTCCTGTTCTTGTATCATGCCTTTGAATTTATTAAGTGTATCTCATTCGTCCACTCTTGAAATGTCGAGACTCTCGAACTTTCTACCTTTATGCATTGACAAAGCCCTTTGTCTCTCCTTCGGCTTTTTCTCCTTCTCCACCATCGAGAAAGAAGGTGGTGGTTAGTGGTTAGTAGATAGGGATTTCTATAGTTGCTCGTTGCTCAAAAAATACACGTCGGTCACCGCAAATCCACTTTTGGCGTCGATTGCAACTCTGACAATGGCTTTGAAGCTTTGAAGTTTAAGCTCTAACAAAAGGTCTCATTTTCCTTTCTCTGTGTGCCTTTTTTCCTTCGGCTTTGCTTTATTGGCGATTTTATAGGCTTCTATAGATTCTTTGAGAGATGATGATAAACCCGTTTTGGATAAATCTCATTTCACTAACCAAATCAGGTTGCTTTCCATCGATGACGAGCGAGAATGTAGCTAGGAGCTCGCATCATATAGCAAGGTTGTTTTACGTTTAGGAATTTAGTCGAATGTTGTAGGTCGTTTATCGATTTTTATAATTTCAACATTATTTTATTTTATTTTATTTTTAGTTATGTTATGTAATGTGTAGGGTTTGGTGTTTGACGCTAAGGAGGAGCCGTTGATATTGTAGGAGTTTGCTATTCAGGCAATTGATTATCTTTTCTACTTCATTATCATTTATGAGTTACTTTACCTAGTAGAAATTTTGTTTTATTCCCTCCAATGCACGGATAGAGGACAGTTGCTTCTCATCTTTTCTAAAGTTAAATGTATTTAAAGAATAACTTTGAGTTCTTATAGGTTTCTGTGTGATTAAAGATTTACGCTTTTAAGTAGGTTATGCTGGACCCCGCTGCCGGAGCCCAACGTCTGATGTGTGAGAGCGTGGTCGGGAAAACCGTGATTGTAATACTTGATACATTTCAAAAGAAAAGACCCGCGGAAAAATAATGGGCCTGCTGGAAACATACTTTAAACCCGCTTTCATGCATAATGTAAACAATCTTATCCAAACATGCAAACTTAACAGTTTAGAAAAGAGACAATCG
>JANTNU010067177.1:0-18009 GCA_024752395.1 Erythroxylum havanense
ACACTATTTCAATTAAGTTTATCTAAATTATTTTTGTGTGTTTAACTTCTGATTTTCTTGTAGAAATTTTCAAAGAAATTTTAAAGATCTATTCAACCCCCCTTCTAGATCTTTTACAATTTTAACCTCCAAACACTTATGTCAAATATTTTTCCCAGTCATTATCACCACTCCTATCGCCTTAAGTATATCATATATCGATGACATACTGAACTTGTCATTTAAATTTGACATCCAAATCTACTCATCATCTATCCCTTCAACAAAGGCATGCATCAATTCACATACATTAATTATCTGCTTCCAAGCCAAATAATCAACCGGTCTAATAGACACCTCATCCAGCCTTGTTCGTGAATAATATTTACTTCTCATATTCTAACCATAATGTCTCATTTTGCAAAATTCTCGACTATAATTTTTCTGAAAAAGATAAGAAAATGTGTGATAAACTCCTTGAACCAATGCCCTCTTCCTCCCTCAGGCGACATAAGGAATCCCAAGCTATCCAATGATACTTGAATCGATCATCATCAATTCCAAAAGAAGTCTGTAAACATCCTTTCTAAATTCAATAATATCCCCCGAAGCGGGTTATAAACGGCCAATACATGTAGAGGAGGAGACGAAAGAACTGAACGTAGAATTCAAACTTCCATTATAGATTTTATTCCGAACCATGTCAACCATGACATTAAAGAATTCAAACTTCCAATGTCCCTAATATATTGGACATCCCAAATATGTAAAAGGCCCCTATTTGTGATAGAAAAATGTCATATCAGTACTCAAATTCTTGTGCGTCTGAGAATATCGATCTATAAAGAAACCACTCTTACCCTCATTCACTAGTTGTCCACAGCACTTCTTGTATTCCTTTAAGGCGTTTCGAATTGTCACTGAAGAAGACCTTAGCCCATTTGTAAAGATAAGAACATCATTCGCATAGGAGAGATAGGGAATCCGAGGACAATTCCTAGGCATTGCAAAATACGTTGTGGTTGGCAACTCATTCAAAACACGTGAGAGAACCTCTACCCTTATAATGAAAATTGCTAGAGATAAAGGATCTCCCCAACGAAGACCTCTAGCAGTGCTAAAATAGACCATCGGTATTCCATTAACCAGTACCGAAAACCATTAATTTGATATTAAACGCCACTCCTAGTCAATGAATTGTTCCCCAAGGCCAAACCTCCTGAGAACCTTAATAAAAAATATCTAAGACATATGGTCATATGCCTTTTCCATATCAAGCTTTAAACCCACGTTTCCTCCCCTCGTCTTCCAATTCGTGTCTATGCATAGCTCTTAGGCCAATAATACATTATCTGAAATCAATCGCCCAGGTAAGAAGGCTACCTGCTAAGGAGATATTAGCACAACACGTAGCCTATTAGCCATCAACTTTGATATAACTTTTTAAATAAAATTACACAAGCTAAAGAGGCAGAACTATGAAAACCAAGACACATTCACCACTTTAGGGATCAACACAAGCAACATAGAGGTATAAGATCTTGGCAAATCTCCCCTTATTAATAACTCCATTAATGTCTGAACTACATCATTGCCAATCAACTCCCAATAAAAAATAAAAAATTAACCTGTGTAACCATCCAGCCCTACCATGCTATACTTGTCCATTTCTTTTAAGGTAGAGTACATCTCCTCTATCTCCGGAGGAGATTGTAGTTTATAATTCTCCTAAGATGAAATAGTTGGATCAATCACGCGATCTACTAGTGCATCCATAACTCTGATATCTACCAATTCCTCACTTAATAAATGTTTGAAAAAACTCACCCCTTTTTTCTCAATCAACTGTGGGTCTATTATCCATTCCTCATCCGAACCTCGAATCTAATGAATAGCATATTGAATTCGTCTCTCGTTCATTATGGCATGGAAGAATTTTGTGTTTGCATCTCCCTCCTTCATCCATTTAACCCTTGCTTTTTGTCGCCAAAGTGTCTTTTCCTCAAGTAAAACACACGTGTATTTTACCTTAACCAACTACAAAGCCTTTCATGAATCTGTTGTTCCATCAACCTCAAAGGCAATCTCTACCATAAGCACCTCATCTTTAGTCCTTCTCACATTTTGCATAAAATTGCCACACATAAGGTGATTCCACTGCCTGAGGTCTACTCTCAGTCTATGCATTTGATATAGAACTTGAAATGGTCTGCCTGAGTAAGATTGTACCCAACTTTTCTTTACCATCTCTAAAAAGCCACTCTGTAAGCACCATGCATTCTGGAGCCAGAATGCTCTATTACCAATAACCTGGCAGTTAACAACAATTTTTAAAAGCAAAAGATAATGGTTAGATTGAAACCGATTTAAATACTCAACCACTGCAGTCATCTGTTATAACCATTCAGGATTCACCAAAGTCCTATCAAGTCATTTCCATATCCTCTGTGTACCTTCTCTATTGTTGGTCCAAGTAAACTAGGAACACTTAAATCCAACATCCATAGGGAATAGGGCCATCCTCAACCTCAAAATCCTAAAAAGGCAATCCACTAATTTTTTCCCGCAAAAAGACATACATTTAAATGCCCACAAAATAACCAAGGGCATGTAGTAGGCATAAACGAATCCAACAACAAGCGTCTTTGAACCATGAAGCAAGAAGCATAGGTAAAACTAAAGCACAAAGATTGATTTATAAGAGGATGAGACACTTTCAAAGTCAACTGATGAGAATTTTCATGCAAAATATCACAAGAAATCTCCTTATTATAAAAGACCCAGACATGACCTATGGCATTAGTAACTACCCTTTCAAAATTTGATTTACGTCTTATTTCATCAACACATGACAAATCAAACATTTGTTCAACAACTACAACCATTTGCAATACATGAATTTTCTTCAATTTTTTTAATCTCAAAACTGAAAGTTAATTGGCCAGAACACAAATATTCCAAAATAAAGCATTATTCATTAAGCCTTAGAAAAAGGAATCTGAGTAGTCTGAAGTTGAGAGTAACTTTAAACACCCGTAACATGTTGTGTAGAAGTCAAAGTTAGAGTCGTTACTTTGCTCAATGTCGTCAAAACAATCATTGGATAAACCAACATTATAGATGCCTTAGAAATATGAAACTTAAAGTTTGCATCTTTCTTTATAATGTGCAACGATGCTAAATCCAAAGCCATCATAGATTCGAATCCCATGGCATCAACATTCATCTGTGGTTGATTGTCCATTATAGACGAATGAGCTAGCTCACATTCTTTGTTCCTCTGAATTCCAATAGTAATAACAAACACATCCATTGGGAGTTCCAGTCCAATAGCCCCAGTAGGTTTATCAGCTATCGAACTTACCAGTATAACAATAATTTCTTAGGAGGCGATGGTTAAACTCACAGTTACAACATCAACTTTCAAAATCGACAAACCTTCTAGAACACCATTAAATGAAGGTGAGATCATATTATCTTTAACCACCAAAGTCAATGGAATCTCATGACAAAGAGGATAAGAGGTAGCAAGCTCTTTCTCTAAAACGGGCATAGGTATGAGGGCATCACCTCCTCCAAGACAGAAGTAGGCCACGAATTACCTTATGTAAAATTCAATGAAGCTACCCTAGTTTCTGAAAGGTGTTGCTTATCCGTTATCTTCGAATCAGACGTTTATGTTCTTGGTAATTCAAGGGCTGGACTAGTTACAATTTTCTTACCCTTTAAAGTCTCAATTTTGTCGTTCTTCTTTGGCTTAGGAATCCACTTCTTCTTCGACTAAGATATTCCACCATGTATGGCTCAACAATGCTCCTCTACATGGCCTATCCTTTTGCAATGATGACAAAAAATTGGGACAACTTCATATTCATTTGATTGCCAATATCTATGGATGTCATTCTTTGACCAAAAATGAGAAGCCTATTCTTTAGATACATCCAATTCAACATAGATTCTCGCCAAACTCAGTCTCGCTAATGTAATCATCGAGGTATCGATTTTTAAAGGATTGTCAACTATCTTACCAATTGATTAAAGCGGGCCTTTAGAGAAAAAACTGACAATGTTGGAAGATTGATCTAGAATGGAATGACTAGGGATTCTTCTGTAAGTGAAAATTTCATTATCCATTTAAATACTCTCATAACAAAACCTTCGAATGACCATACGTAATTCATCTAAAATTGAAAATAATCTTCCTCAACATCAAAACGGAGCAATATGTGATGATAGCCCAATAAACTATATGCACAATCTCTTTGAAACTTATTGCAATTTTTTGTTTATATAATCTATCCACTGTTGGCCTTTCACGTGAAAATTGTCCAAATAATGTGTGCAAGGATAGCGCAGCCAGTTGTGATACTTTAGCATCTGAAAATTCCAAACTTGGTTCTTCTTTGTGCGTCGTATGATTCTTCATTATAATTGGTTCTTTGTGTGTGGTGGCTCCTTGCAAGACGTCTACAAAAGATCGCTGCTCTGATGGAGGTTGAGGATGGCCTCCAAAAGACGTCGTCTCAATTGCTTAACTAGTTATTGTGTTCAAATGAGATTATACATATTTAGGCTCGCTCATTATCTTCTATTTTTGGTTGAAAGCGAAATCAAGCACGCTAAAGATGATAAACACCACTATAACAGATCGTGCAGTGAAAGAGAATCATGCGAAGTAAGCTAGGTTTTGTTACAAAATTAAATTTGATTTGTTTATTAAATTAACTTCTTTATTGTTTGTGTATTTATTTACTTGTTTCATCTTTTATTATTGCTATTTACCTTATTTTATATTTATTGTTTCATTTATTTTATTACTTATTTTATATTTTTATTTATGTGTATTTATTTATTTTATGTTTATTATTAATATCTTTTACATCTAATTTTATATTTAATTGTTATTATCTTATTATTTAATATATATATATGAGCGTAAAAATAATTTCCCTACCAGATAGGGGTAAGGTTACGTACTACTAGACCTCCTCGAATCCTCCATATTAGCAAAACTTTTCCTAAGTTGTTGTTGTTGTTGCTATTATTGTTGTATATGTAAGGTTCTGATCTTGTATCTCAATCATAATATATATCAAATATATGTAGCATAAAATAAAACAGAACCTCAAAAACTAGATCTACTTATACATAGAGATATAGAAAGCAAATGTAAGATGTTTACATACCTTTTCGATAATCTCCTTTGTTCTTTAATCTTCTCAGTATTATGTTGTTGTAAACCACAATGATCAACATAGACCATCTCTAATGAAAGTTCACACGAAGATAGAAAGATAAAACCTCACTAGGAGATGGCTAGAGTTCTTTCTTTGTGTTAACAAAGACAAGAGCTCTTGTGAGAGCTAGAGAGAAAAAGAGTATGGATGTAAGAAAGAACATTTATATCCCTTATGTCTTACACAATATTACAAAAAAAATGATTATTTTCTACCCTTTCTACCCTCTTTTGCCTCCCATAAACCCAAGCATTAATGGGAAATTAATGGTCATGAATAGCGTGCATTAATGGAAGTTATACGAAGTTAATGACTATAAATAGCATCCATTAATATAAGTTTTAGAAAGTTAATGACCAAATTGGCAGTCAATAACACTTGTTTCTAATCCATTCCATACAACATTTTCTACCACAATCACATTTCGATACAATCGCAAAACACTATCTCATATCTTGAATCACCATTAAAGGCCATTTTAATCATCCTTTCGATCTCCTATGTAGGTCACCCATTAGGTTTCTAGTTATATTGGCTACTTGAATTAATATTTAATTCAAGTAAGTCAAGAGTGGTATCTAACAATACATCATGACCTCCAATAGATCTGAAAATTAGTGGTTGGACTACGAATCCTTCCATATGCAATATTGCCATGCAATTTGTTCTTTTACCATCAATACCACACTTGGTTTATAGTATGATCAAAGTGTCAATTCTCACTAGATTGACTATGCCATATCTAATCAAAGTGTCAACTCCCACTAGAATGACTATGTCACATCTAGTCTAAGTGATATTAGATCTTGTCCTGATGATCTTATTACCCTATATATCATTGAAGACTCTCTTCATGACACATATCTACTCTAGCCAGAGATTTCTGAGTAATGACCTCGACAAGAGGTTGTGAGTATCATCTCCTTCTATAAGGAGTGGTCAGTCCTTTATTGGCTACTCAATTATCTCTGAATACTTCAAGCTATACCCAATCATCACCCTATGAGTAGCCCATGAAAGGCATCGATGAACGAAGTTAAAGCACATGATCAGTATCCGAAATATCCTTGAGCATTTCAAGTCAAAGGAAACTTGCATCATTGCTATGATGAGACCATCATTGACACTAGAATAGAATATCCATATGATTGTCTCATAGTAAGTCATTCTAATGTACTTACTACCCTTAGTAAACATCCACATGTTAACTCTAAACAACTCATGTCTACAACTTATGAGATCTACTTTGATCCAATCAAGGAGTATAACATGTGCTAGTCTATCTGGATTAATGATATCCCATCTCATTAATCCTATGAATAAAGAAAGTTTAAATACTAACATAATTATACTTGATAGGAATCTCATTATCATGATCTCATCATGATTTCTTCGATGCTATGTTTTGTATCAGGGACTTTGTTAAATCAATTTAAGATCAACATCAAACCCGTAAATGTATGAACATCGAAATATTGAAAATGCCTTTATTAATCATAAAATGTTTTCTAAAATAAGTGCTAAAGGTGATTACCTTTAGAGCACTTCTCTATCAAACTCCCACTTGTACTAAAGCCAATCGCCTTGATATCTAAAACCATAGGCATGTACATGTGACACAAAACTCTTTTGAAAAATATGCTTAGTCAACATATCAACTATATTATGATTAGTGGGAACTCTCTCTATTTCAACATCATTTCTACCAATGATTTCTCTAATCAAATGGTAGCGCCTGAGTATATGTTTAAACTTTTGATGAGATCTTGGTTCCTTCATCTATGCTATAGCCTTGCTATTATCACAATACAACTGTACTGGGTTAGCGATGCTCAGAATCACACCAAGTTCTACGATGAACTTCTCGATCCAAACCGCTTCGTTTGTTGCTTTTGAAGCTGCAATTTACTCCACCTTTGTTATCGAATTTGCAGTTGTCTCTTATTTGAAACTTTTCCAACTGACTACACCACCATTCAGTGTGAGTCATATCTAGATTAGGATCTTAAGTCATCCCTATTGGATTGAAAACTGTCATCAGTATACCTACTTATCACAAGATAACCTTCTCTATATATAAAAAATACATCCTTGGCTCTTCTCAAATACTTAAGGATATTCTTGACAGTCACCTAATGACCCTCACTAAGGTTCGACTGTATCTACTCATAACATTTAGAGCATACATTACATCGGGTCTAGTACATAGATAGTGTATATAATTGATCCTATAGCCAAAGCATAAGGGATCAAACTCATGCAAGTCCTCTCATCTTGTGTCTTCGGACACATAGATTTAGATAGTGTAATCCTATGTACCATGGGAAGATAACCTCTCTTGGATTACTCCATACTAAACCTCTTTAACATCTTGTCTATGCATATAGAATAAAAAATACCAAGCAACCTCTAAGATCTATCTCTATAGATCCTTATCCACAAAATACAAGTTGCTTCTCTAAGATCTTTCATAGAGAAGTTCTTAGCTAACCAAAATTTCTCTGATTGCAAAACAGAGACATCATTTCCTATCGATAATATGTCATTCATATATAGTACAAGAACACAATTGCACTCTCACTGACCTTCTTATACACACATGACTTATCTAGATTTTATGAGAAACCAAACTCTTTGATTATCTCATCAAATTGGATATTCCAACTCCTAGATGCTTGCTTCAATCCATAAATAGATTTCTGAAGCTTGCATACCTTTTCTCCATTTATGGATATAAAACAATCAGGTTGTGTCATATACACATCCTCGGTTAGGTTTCCATTAAGGAAAGTCATCATCACATCCATTTGCCATACCTCATATTCTTAATGAGCGAAAATGGCTAAGAGTATCTTAATAAATTTAAGCATAGCTACTGGGCTAAACGTTTTGTCATAGTTAACACCTTGCCTTTAACGATAACCTTTAGTTACAAGCCTAGCTTTACAGGTAACTATATTACTCTTGATGTTAGTTTTCTTTTTGAAAACCGATTTGCATCCTATAGGTTTTATCCTTTCGGGTGGGTCAACTAAAGTCCAAACTTGGTTTTCATACATGGAATCCACTTCAACTTTCATAGCTTGAAGTCCTTTGTTAGATTGTGAACTCTTCATAACCTCTTTATAAGTAGTAGGCTCATCATCTTCTATGAGCAATAAGTCATTAAGTTCACTTATGAGAAATCCATACCTCTCAGAAACATGACATATCCTACTTGACCTATGAACTTCTTGTGTGTCAAAAGATTGAACTATTGTTTCGACTTCATGAACAATTATCTCGAGTCTAAGCAGTTAATCTGTGTCTGTTTGAACATTTTGAACTTTCACAAGTTCAATTTTGCTTCCACCGTCTTCTCTGAGAAGAAACTCTTTCTCTAAAAAAACGTATGTTTTGAAAGAAATACCTTTTGTTCTAAAACATGGTAGCACTGATATCCTATAGTTTCCTTATGACATTCAACAACCAAATACTTGTCAGATTTAACTTCAAGCTTATCTGACTGAATTTGCTTCACATAAGCAAGACAACCCAAAACTTTCACATGAGAAAGATAAGGTTTTTTGTTAGTTCATATCTCATATGGAGCAACATCAACTGACTTGGATGAGACTCTGTTTAATATATAAATAAATTTCTGAGTGCATACCCCAAAAAGATTTTGGTAAATCTGTTAAACCTATCACAAACCTCACCATATCTAACAAGGTT
This sequence comes from Erythroxylum havanense, assembly GCA_024752395.1. NCBI lineage: Eukaryota > Viridiplantae > Streptophyta > Magnoliopsida > Malpighiales > Erythroxylaceae > Erythroxylum > Erythroxylum havanense. Next base: position 8,931 of record JANTNU010067177.1, read on the forward strand.
AAGTTTCTCCTCTCAAGCACACCTTTGTGTTGTGGCGTGTCAGATGGAGTCCACTAGGACAATATTCTATTATTCCTCAGATAATCGAAAAACTCTTGGCTTAAGTATTCACCACCTTAATCCGATCGAAGTGATTTAAAACTTCTCAAAGTTATTTCTCAACTTCATTTTTGAATTCTTTGAACCTTTCAAAGGCTTTGGACTTGTATCTCTTAAGATACATGTATCCATATCGAGAATGATCATTGACAAAGGTAATGAAGTATGCGAAACCACCTTTGGCATATATAGACATCGGACCATATACATCAATGTGTATTATGTTTAAAATTCACCAGATGGCTTTTTCTACTTTAAGGACTCCAGATAGGTCTTACAGTTTCTCTTCTAGTGGCCATTCTTGCCACAGTAGAAGCAAGTTCTCTTCAAGGCAGTCTTCTTTGCTTTCTTGACACCTCCCTTAGGCCCTGCGGACTTCTTCTTCTTTTGAATCTTTTTCTTCAAACTAGAAGAGTCCACCAACATCACAACCTTGTCTTTGTGGACAGATGGCTCAACTGCTTTGAACATGTTGACTAACTCGGGAATTGTGTTGCATATATTGTTCATCTGATAGTTAAATACAAATTGTGAGTAACTATTGGTTAAACATGATAGAATTAAGTCAATACTTAATTCATGATCCAAAAGAAAACCCAAGGAGGCCAACCGCTTGTTGTAGCCATTCATCTTCAGTGCAACTGTTGGACCCCGATTTTTGAGTAGAATTTAGAAATATTAATTGAACTTGAATAAATGTGTTAGATTATGTATTGTGTTATAGATGTATTTTATGTTTAAAAGAAATTGATGAAAAATGAAGAGATGGGTTTTGATGACTTAGATATTTGAGTAGATTTGTATGGGTTATGAAAGTAAAGTGAATGAGTTGATTGAAATCAAGTTGAAAAGCAAGAAATAAAGAGAAAAAGTGTGAAAATTTGAAGAATTAAGAAAAGTTCGACTTTTTGGTCATAGAGAGTTGACTTTTTGATTTAAGCAGAATTTGAGAAAATGATCTTCATGAAACTTGTAGCTTATGTTAAGAGATTTTTGTCACCATAAAGTATGATATTTTTTGATATCGGGATTGAAAGTTATGAGTTTCCGAAGATAAGGTTATTTTACTTTATTTTTTAATAATGCTATTAAGGGTAAGTTTGTGTGTATTGCTTTGAAGCCAATTTTAGTATTGATGTTGTTTGAATTGGAATAAGTGGTTTAAATGAAAGTCATATAATATTTTCCAAACTTTTCAATGATGTATCATATGCTATTTGTGGATGTGGAAATTGAAAGATATGAAATTTGAAAGTTTAGATGTTGTTTTAGGATGGAACATGTTTAGCAGAAACTTTGACTGAAAAATTGACCTAGTTAGACGTTGAGATTGCCTTTAAGCGCTTCATAAAAGTTTTAGATTATGTTTTTATCTTTCCATTGGTGTAAAGTATGGAAATTTTGGGCTATGAAATAGGAAGTTATGATTTTTAGAAGTATCTGTTACTATTTGGCATGATCATTAGTGGACAGAAACTTTGAGTGAACTTTTGACCCTCTTAAAGTTAGATATTGTTCTTAGGGTCTTTATGAAAATTGTTGAGCTTGTTTTTATCTTTCCATTGATCTAAGGTATGGAATTTTTGGACAAGAGAGTGAAACGTTATAAGGTTTGGAAGTTCTAATACTGTTTAGGATGAAGTTGACGAACAGTCACTTTGTGTGGACCCCTTTAGAGACTGAACTTATTTTTGAGTCCTTCATAAACATGGTAGAGATGTATTTTATCTTTCCATCGGTACCAATTTTGAAAATTTTGGAGTTCTAAGTCAAAAGTTATGGATTTTAGAAGTTGGGGGTCGGTCAACTCTTCTGCTCGCTGATCGCTTAACTCTTTTGTTCGTCGATCGGTCAGCTCTTCCGCTCGCCGATCGCTTAGCTCTTCTGCTCGTCGATCGGTCAGCTCTTCCGCTTGCCGATCGCTCAGCTCTTCTGCTTGTCAATCGGTCAGCTCTTCCGCTCGCCGATCGCTCAGCTCTTCTGCTCGTCGATCGGTCAGCTCTTCCGCTCGCCGATTGGTTAGCTTTTCTGCTCATCGATCGTTTAGCTCTTCCGCTCGCCGATCGTTTAGCTCTTCCGCTCGCCGATCGTTCAGATCTTCTGCTCATCGATTGGTCAGCTCTTCCGCTCGCCGATCACTCAGCTCGTTCGCACGGCCGATTTTCAAATTGCCTTTCTGATTCGACCTCCCTCCACTCTTTTGGCCATAACTTCTTTGTCCAACCTCTGATTGATCTGATTTTTAAAGCGTTGAATTTCTAAGACATTTCTATATCTCTCTATGAAATTTTATGATTTTTGAGATCAAACTGAGAAAGATCAATCAGATCAAAGTGGGAAGATCAATTAAAAGGTTATGAGTTAGATACTTTCTGAGCATGCTTAGTAATTTGGAGATATCTGGAGCTATAGAGATCCGATTGAGTTTATTCTTGTTGAAAAATAAAATAGAGACATGGGGCTATAAGTCATATGAAGGAATTGAAATTCAATTTAGCCCCTAAGACTTTCAATTTCTGAATGGAAGTTCAGATTAGTGTGCAATCTTGGATTAGAAAAATATGAAAATATTTTTGTCATAACTTTTGCTCTAGTCATCCAAATGAGGTGATTCTTAATTTGGATTAAGCTAGAGAAATAGGGCTCCAAATTTTATGAAGGATTCGAATTCCAATTTTGTCTTTAAGAATATCAATTTTTGGATGGAAATAAAGTGTTGGAAGATGTTTTAGCAAAATGATAGCCCAAAATGTTTGGAGCATAATTTTTGGTGTAGTGCACCAAATTAAATGATTTTGGTGGCATTATGAAATTAAGACAATTAGAAACATTTCTTTAGAAGGAATTTTTGGCAAATTCCTTCAAATTTATGATTAAAAAGTTTGTCTAAAGTAGCATAAATTATAATGAATGTTAGCGGCAATTTTCGAAGAACACATAAGGACTTAAGGTTTTAGGCTTAAATGGAGGGGCATATGGGTCATTAGCCATTCATTAAATGACATGGCAACAAGGATTGTCGTTTTTAAAGGGTGAAGCATGACTATTGCTCAAAAACATGAAAGAAATATAAGAAGAGAGAAGAGAGGAAGTAAGCTTTCGAATAGGTGAAGAAGAAAGAAGAAGGAGAAGCAAGGTTTTCGAATTTTTGGGGCTTCCATCATGATTTTTGCATGGATTCTTGAGGAAAAATGTGGAAGAGGGTGAAATCTTCCTTTGGAAACCAAGAAGATTCAAAAATGGTGAAAAATAAGGTAAGAGAAATTTGTGAGCTTTGAGATTTTCTTGAGTTTTTGGTTGTTTTAGCATGGAAATGATATGAGTTTGTGGATTATGAAGTCAATTTTGGAGATAACATGATTTAATTGGCTCAATTTTGGATAATTGTGAATTAGGATTTATGTACAATTTTTTGTTATTTGGGGATTTTGGAAGTTTTTGATTTAGATAGCTTGAATATATGAGGTATTTGTATTTTCTAAGCTCAATTTGAGTAATTATGCTTTTAATGACGTTGAATTTGGGTGAATTGGTTTAGGTAATTTTAAATTGGAAGAACAAAAGAAGCAATGAACAAATTGATGAATGGGACAAGCTTCTAGCATCGTTTCGAAGTGGGTAGTATGTTTATTTATTAAATTTTAAGCTAAGTATGTACTTTTGAAAAATCAAGAAGCAAAAACTTTTATAAATTATGTTTATGAAAATATTTGAAAATTATGATTTTCGAAGGACTAAATTCCTTGCTTTCATAATGATTTTAAGAAATTGTTAGATTAATGAAATTCATTATTTTCGAATTATTCGAATATTTTGATGATATTGCTATGATTTATTAAATTGAAATAATTGATGGATTTTATGGTTTTGAATAAAAGAGGAGATTGCTACATGAAATTTTGGATGAAAAATGTGCTTTGTGAGTTTGAATTCTGATTTAAAGAAATTGTTTGCCTTCTTTGTGATGAATTGAGATTGCATGTATATTGCTATATGACTTTATGTGATTTGTGACTGTGATTTGTGTCGAGCACGACACTATATGAAAAATCAAGATTTCAAAATGTGCCTTCGGAAAATCCGAATTTTCGGTTTCGATTTATGTGTTATGTGGGTTTGGTCAGGTCCTATAAGTGAGATAAGTGCGCAGTTGTCTATTTTTAAAGGCTTCTCCTGCCTGCCCGCTAGAGGCACTGGAGTTTCGATTTTGGACTCCCATAAGTCACGGCTACACCGGACCGCTATGCGGGAAGGTGTAGTACGTTCCGTTCATAGCTGCACAGGACTGTTATGCTGGAATGTGCAGTACGTTCCGTTTTGGACTGAACCAAACCATTCTGATATGTTATGTGTTTTTGATTTTGTTTATTTTGTGTGTATCCATGTTTTTGAATTTGTTCATGAAATGTGTAAGTGTGAAAAATGTGAGAATTTTCTAGAAATAAGAAATTTTCCAATTTTTCTACCGTGAAACCTTTAAAAATAAATAGCAAAAAATTTTGCAAAATGTTTTCGCTTATCTTTCAATTTATAAATATATTATCCACGAGTTATCTAGCTCACCTCCCCTTTCATCCCCATCTCCAAGTATCGAGCGGAAGATCGGATGAAAGAAGATCAAGACTTATGTTCGATTTTATTTGTTTTGTGTTTTAGGTATTCGGGGATTTTGGTATAGGCTTGGAATGCCATTGTGTATTGTAAACGTTTGTTTCTGATGTAACTGAATTATGAGATTTGTATATTAATTTGAGTTATGGAATTGTTTATGATTATGATTGGGTTGTGTATGGATTATTCTAATTAAGGATTGAGGCTTATTGAAGTGTTTTAGAAATAGGATTGCGTTTGTTTATGCTGAGTTTCCGGACGGTAGGTTCGAGGATTTTGATGATTGTGTGATTGAGTTGGTTTATAGAAGTGAATTTTTAAACCCTTTGCAGGTTTAGGTTAGTTAAAATGCAGTCCTTATGCTGCCGAAATTTTTATGACAAAAGAAATATAAGAATGAGATTTATGATTTTGTTAACAAGATGAGAAATGATGAATAAGAAGAATCAAGTAATTTGAGATTAGTATGAGATTAAGGATAAATTTCCAAAAAGGGAAATAAGATTGCTTTGTATGAATTTGATAAATGAATGAAAGAAAGAAAAAAAATTAGACTAGTTTTAGATTGATGTAGTCTAAGGTTTCCAACGTGATAGTATTATTTGTAAGCTATTTGTTCCCGGATGTCGGACCTTTGTTCAGTTCAGTTGCTCCGTTTGTATGCTTTGATTGTGCTCCGTAATTGTTTCGTATTTCTGTTATTCGATTATTCCATTTTCGTTTTGCTTTCGATTCCTTTAAGAATTTGATTCGTTTCTAATATGCCTTTAGTATTTGATTCTGAACCAATTTGCTTTGTCTCGATTTGGTTTCGCTACTTTCGTCTTCGATTATTTTTTTCCTTCCGATTCGATTTGTACCTGTTTAGCATTCATTTCTGCCTTTCGTTTTTGCTTTTGCTTTCCGCTTTCCGGTTGGGATCCGGTCTCCGGATCGAGTCCTAACAGCAGCCATCTTGGAGCATCCATAGCCTCGTGCTACTTTTGCAGCTACAGTGACATATTGACTAGCATAATACAACTAGCCATCTTACTATCATCGAGATACTTCCTATATGCCCTCCAATCATCATCAAATGCATCAACAGCAAGGGGATCGGGATGTGAATATAACCAAGCTTCTCGGACTTAAGAATTGTTCTTAAGTACCTAAGCTAGTCAAGAAAGTTTGATCCAATTAACATGTTAGCTTCCATCAATGTTCTTAGATTCACACTAGTACTCATGATGTTGACTCGACTAATAGCAACCTTTTATCAAAGAGAGAAAAATTAGAATGTACTTAAATGCATCTCTATAAGGACTTTAATAACATACATTAAGGCTCCTACTATTTTTCACAAATTCATAACCCTCAATATAAATATGAGAAAACTAGTAGAGAAATTCTCCTAGTGGGTTGATATCCAATATCCCTAAGATTGACCTTGGGTTTTCCCAACAAGCCACTTTAGTTCAATCGGTAGATATCGATCATACCAATTGCATCTGCAATGCAACTATTGAATCTAGTGCTATCAACTATTGATGTGTGCACACTCATTGGGCTATCAACTATTTTCGCGTGTATATCTAATGTACATTACCCAATTTCACCTTTGTCCACGTTGATCTTAGGTTTGCCCAACAAACCAACGCTTTTACTTAAAACCGACTCGTTAATCCGAAAATCCTATTTCTATAGTTTGAACATATCCGTGTAAAGAGGGCTTGGGTTTGCTCAATAACCCTATCTTTAAAAGTACTCTGGTATCTTGCCATAAATATATATAGTTACTATAACTACGTGGCATGATATGGACTACCCAATCAAATTGGGCCTAAGCCCGTAACCATCCATCTTGGAAACCCACACATTCTCCTAACCATGCATTCTCTAATGCCTACATGTAAACACATCATTTTTTGGTTATAACATCTTATGGATCCTAACATGAAAGCCCAATCCAACACTTAGATATACTATATTCCCTTTATTAACTTGGCTAAAATTACTATTGTATGTTATCTCGATTGAAATTAATATTAATCTAATTAAAACGAATTCCTAATTACAGAAATTAATTGATAATGAATTTACCTTAAAATAATTATTTGATATACAAAATTAAACAACTTCAATTTTGTCACATACGTCAATTTTTTTAGTCTTACTTGAAAATATATTACTTTACTAAAATTAATTCAAAAATAATTTCTATAATTTTCAAAACATACAGTCATCATTCTAAGCATCTCTAGGTCATTTCATGATGATCAAAATAATTTAGGAATCACCCAAAAATTATCATGATCACCAAAATACCGATAAGACACAAAAAATGACAAATATGATTTCTAAATTTTTTTTGAAAATCAAAATTCAAGAAAAATCATTTAGACATGCATTAAACATCAAATTATCACAATTGTATCATATAAAATGTTTTTAAGGTTTTGGAACCGAATTATAAACATACAAAAACATCAAATAAAATAGATTATACAATTTCTGGAAAACTATCTATATTTGAAAAATTGTTTGATAAATTTATTAGAAAATTTGTAATAATTATAAAAAAATTTAAAGGCATAAACACATCCCAAATGTGTTCACACAATTTTTCCAGAATCAAATTCCATAAAAATCATGTGTAACCTCATCAGTTTAGCCAATAGACATCACGTGCCCAACAGAAAGAAAGATTTCATGCATGTTCTTGTAAATTTGAAATTAAATATTTTAATAACATTAAAATTGTTTTCAATCACATTGAATCATTCATATACTACTTTTGAATAGATTGGTGAAAGAAAATACTAAAAACCATTTTTTTATAGTTAATTTCAAACAAAACATTACAGAACTCTAAGCTGTCACAATAATGAAAACAGTTTTCATATGTCACGTATTCTACATCTAACAAGGCACAAGATGGCTTTGATACTACTGTAAGGTTTCGATTTTCATACATAATATATATCAAATATACATAGTAGAAAATAAAAAAGAACCTCAAAAACCAGATCTACTCATGCATATAGATATAGGAAACAAAAATATGAAATGTAAGATGTTTACATACCTTTCCGACGATCTCCTTCGTTCTTTAATCTTCTCGACGTTAGGTTATCATAAACCACAACGATCAACTTAGACCATCTCTAATGAAATTCCACACAAAGATAGAAGGATGAAACCACATTAGGAGGTGGCTAGAGTTCTTTCTTTGTGCTAACAAAGACAAGACTTCTTGTGAGAGTTAGAGAGAAAAAGAGTGTGTGTGTGTAAGAAAGAACCTTTCTATCCCTTGTGTCTTACACAAGATGCACAAAAATGATGATTATTTTCTACCCTCTTTAGCCTCCTATAAACCCCATCATTAATGGGAAGTTAATGACCATGAATAACATGCATTAATGGAAGTTATGGGAAGTTAATGACCATGAATAGCATGTATTAATGGAAGTTTTGAAAATTTAATGACCGAATTGGAAGCCAACAATATTTGTTTCTAATCTATTACATCCAACATTTTCTACCACAATCACATTGTGATACAATCTCGAAACACTCTCTCATATTTTGAATCACCATTCAAGACCATTTTACTCATCCTTCGGATCTTCTATGTATTTGACTCATTAGGTTCCTAGTTATGTTAGTCACTTAAATTAACTCTTAATTCAAGTAAGCCAAGAGCGTTATCTAGTAATACGCCATGATCCCTAATTGAACAGAAAGTCAGTGGTTTAACTACGAACCCTTCCATATGCAATGTTGCTACGCAATTTGTTCTTTCACCATCTATACCCCACTTAGTTCAGAGTATAATCAAGGTGTCAACTCCCACTAGACTGACTATGTCACATCTAATCCAAGTAACATTAGATCTTGTCCTGAGGATCTCATTATTTTATGTATCATTAAAGACCTCTTCATAACACATATCTACTCTGACCAAAGACTCCCGACTAATGACCCCGTAAAGAGGTCATGGGTATCATCTCTTTTTATCAAGAGTGGTGAATCTTTTATTAGCTACTCAATTATCATCGAATACTTCAAGTTGTACCCAATCACCACCTTATGAATAACCCATGAAAGGCACCGATGCATGAAGTCAATGTTAGAGTAGTGCCCTAAAGGCAATCCCCTTTAGCGCATTTTTGTTCATAGTCATGTACAGACTTTATGAATAAATAAAGTAAGGCATATTTCATTTATTTGATGTTCATTTTATTATGGATTGATAGTGATCTTTAATCAAATTTATGAAGTCCATGATATATGACATAGCATGAAGGAAATTATGATGTGATCATACTACTGAGATTCCTATCATGTGTAATTATGTCAATATCTAAATTATCCCTAGTCATAGGATTAA
>JANTNU010068946.1:0-17934 GCA_024752395.1 Erythroxylum havanense
GAGGGGGGGGGGGGGGTGGTGGAGGAGCTTGAAGACGTGGTGGTGGTGGTGGCAGTAAGACAGGAGGTCGAGGCAACACTGGTGGTGGAGGTGGAGGTGGTGGTGGTGATGGGGATGCTGGAGGAGGTGGCGGTGGTGGAGATTGAGGCAAAGGTGGGGGAGGCGGAGGAGAATTGGGAGGCAATGGTGGAGAACCTTCAGGCAAAGGGGCCAACTCCATGGAATTGTTTAATGCAGGTTCAGTCAACCCATGCATAGACTGCTGTTGTGTTTCCATTTCAACAGAACCACTGCTGTGCGAGGAAGTATCATCTTTTTCATTTCCAGACACATCTTCCATTTCAAGCTCACCATCCACATCCTCAAGGATGCAGTGACGCCTATCAATCCCAGCAATAGTACTAGTATCTGACTCCTGCAAAGCAGAGATGGGTTCCACAACTGGTTGTGCATCAGCTTCTTCCTTGGACAAACTGCTAGGGAAATCATCTTCATCATCTTCCAATATATTACAAGATAGAAGGCCAGGCAACTGAAATGTAGCATTGCTGGTTCAGCAGACAAAAAAATTGCATCAGAAATAGAGTTAGGGCACAGTGAGAAATGAGAAAAGATATACACTACAACATACAACGTATTAAACAACCGTGGACACCAAAATAGAGTTAAAGAACAAACAGTAAATATTTCACTATCAAACTTCCGCATGTGATGCGTTTACTCCTGATATGGTAGAAAGTCATCACACAAGACACAAAAACATAAAAAAGCCATTACTTCCAGCATTATGAAAAAAGGGCTCCCACATGCTTCAGTTCCAATTCACTGATTTGATATCGTGACATTCAAGTGTCTACATATCACAAATTTCAATCATTCTATAGGAAATTGAAGAAAGCCTATCAACATATACCAGATATGGCCCATGATCAACAGTGAAAACCAAGGAAATTGCTTGGACTGGACCTACAAGCTGCTGTCACCAAAGGCTTACATGTAGGGGCCAAACTAACATAGACAACATCTTTTCAGGATATATGCTTTCATTCCAGAATGAATACATGGACTATAACATTTATTTAGTATTTTGGATGAGATCTGACATTGCTTGATTATGATGGTAGTGACTTTATGGTAAAAAATAGCCATAACACCACAAGTGAGATTTTTTACTAAATATTCAAGAAAGAATTCCAAAGAAGTAATTTACAGGACAAATGGAGTCTTACGGTTCCACATTACAGTGTTAACAACATGGCATGTCTGCACAGATCAATTGTATCAGTAACGGACAGTGGAATCTATCAGAGCTTCGCTTGTTCAAGCCCTCCAGCTTTTGGAGAAATTAAAATTAAGAATTGGACAGCTACACCACCCCTTTAGGCAGACATAAAGTAGAAGATGTGCATGACAAATTTCATGAGATATATCATTGATTATATTACTATGACCAAACTCCTCAGAGAACCCATGTTTTCAGTTCCATGTGTCCCATATCAAGGACAAAAAATTGAGCTCTGTTAAATGCACTTTCATCCAAAAAATTAGCATATAATGGAATGCGAGTCCAGTACAGTCAATTTCATGAATGTGAAGAAAGAAACTGTCACCTAGTTGGAAATCAAACAAAAAGAAGAAAAAAGACAATATCAACAGACCTGCCATACTCATCCACAAGCATTCCTTCCATTTCTCTTATAGGATCATCAACAGCTCTCTCAGCTCGAGATGGACGTCTAAGGGACAATCCAACAGAGGTATCATCATTTGAAACTCCAAAATCATCTATATAGCGCCTCAGAACAGATTCAGGTAGGACTTTTCTCTCCAGCCACAACCGTAGGACCTGGGAATCCAGTTAGGTCAATTTCATCCTCATAACAAAATGTGCATTGTTAAATCCACATAACGTCAAATTCACCTTAAGACATTGGCGACGATTTTCACGAGCACTAGCTCCAGCTGGAGCAGCTGCACCAAGCAGGCGAGGCAAAGCTGCTTGAACTGTTGGAACATATGAGGCTCCAGCAATACCTAATGTACCATAAAGAAACATTCGTCATCGAAGGTCACAGCACAATCATCAACAGCATGAAGAGTTTCTGATTGTAATGAATAAGAGCTAAACTTGGAGAAACTATTGCTGTGAAGGAAGAAACAACCTTTTTGATTGTGCGAGCACTGCGTAATTGAGTCTACAAGAAAGAAAAGGTCCACTTTGCGATGAAAACTTGGCTCAGTTTCCAGCTTTCGAATAAGAAGTTCAACAACCTGTGCAATCATTTTTTAAAATATTTTAGAATCATTTGAATGAGGCAGTTCTCCAAATTCTCCTTCACAACGTATCGCAGACTAGAATACAAATATCATTTTCTTGCCCTACATGTTTACAGTTGACTCAATTTTGCTACATACAATCCTAATTTTCTTTCTTATCAAAATTAAATCAAAACAAAACCTAACATAATTTTGATATAACACAATTTGAACCATTAAAATAGGCCCTAATGGGGACCCAAAGCATAGATGATGCAATGACTCCAAAACTTGATCTTCCAAAGATATAATACGGTGTACTATATGACTAACTAAGTATATTAAATATTTCAGTACAGCAACACAACTCTAACGTAGCAAACAATTCCCATAAGGAAAAAGAAAGCTGATAACAAGATTTGAGAAATCAAGATAGATAATATTTCACCACACTAGACAATTTGGAGAACAAGTAATCAGGAAGGAACTGTAACGCAACATTAACTCACCTCATTTGCAATTCCATACTTGGCACAGTCAATAGCAAGCCGAGTTGCGCGTCCGATACTTTCCTTTGTCCTTGACAAGGTCTCTACCATCCCTTCAAAAGCATCACGTGCAACAGCAGCCTCAGTACCACCACTCAGTGAGCCACCACCAGCCCTCTGTCCTGAACTCAATCTTCGCTCCTCAGTTTCCTCATTTTCCAATTGATTGTGGGATGATGATTCCCGAGCTTGAGTAGATGGAGAAACTAAATTAACATGATGATGAATTCCTTGCATATCTCCCTGTAGCAAATTGCTTGTTTCAGATAGAAAAGGTTGCACAAGAGATGGGCTGAGTGTGCTGCCATGCATATCATTAGCAAAAATTAGAGAAGAATTAAGGTTTCCCAGAGAAAATTGTTGCGAGTGAGCCAGCTTCCTTTTTGCTTGGGCAGCTGCAATAAGATGTTTCATAGACATAGCAGAATCTGGAGTTTTTGATTCCACAAACCAACCACTCCTATCTTCCATACCGACTTGCAGTCTGTAATAAGGCAAAAGAAAATCACAAAAAGATCATGGGTAGTCAAACATATTGAAAGAATTTCACCAGGACAAGGATTATACTCTGCTGAAGTCTCCAGCAAATCGGCACTTATCCTTGACGGTGCTTTAGGCGTAGTTTTGGGCCTTTCTCCTGATAAAGCTGGTCTATTTATTTGACTAGCCCCATTACCATAAGATGTATTCAAGCAATCTGAAACATGACCAGAAACCTTACTAGAACTAGGCTGAAGCCCTTTTATTGAGGAAACTTTAATCACAGGCTTGGCAGGTTCGTGATGTTCCCCGATTGACTTGGTAGCAGGAAACAATCGTGGAGATTGTCTAGGTGATGTAGAAATAGGTTTGGAATCCTTGGATGGTAAGTGTTCCATTTCTACTTTTCCAGGACTTGGAGGACCAGACATGTCAGGTTTCTTCATAATTTTTTGTTGGCTATGTGACACTGTTTCCTTTGAACGGCTGCGTTCAAATCCAAAAGAAGGCCCGATATTTTTCTCAGTGTTGATGACACCAACATGCTGCTGTCTTAACAAACTTGTAACATTTGCATCTTTCTTCTTGATAGTATCAGACATAGACCTAGGTTCCCTAGAAACTCTGCCTGACCCTCCATGAACTGGAGTTTTTGGCTCCTCGTCTTCATCATCATCACCATATAGACAAACAGCTCTTCGTCTTTTGGGAAGTTGATGAACTGTAGCTCCAGCATTACCGGAAGACGAAACATTCTTTTGATCAAGAGAACTTTTTGCTATTTTGTCATCAGAATTAAGTGAAGTAGAACCCAACATTGCCTCCAAAGCCCTCCTATGGCGTTTAGTTACTGGAAGCACAGCTTCATCACCAGAAATATCAGCTTTAAATTTAATCATTTCAGCAGAAGCATCAGATTTGGCTTTCACAGTTGGAGAAAGTAAATCAGTCCTATCCGATTGAAGAGAGAAATCGGACTTATCTTTGCTGGCTTGCAAGGGAACATAAGATCTGCCTTTTCCTGTCTGAGCTCTTAAAGCCAAAAGAATTTCTCGTTTACCATCTGAATCTGTAACTGATTTTTCATCAGCAGTAGATCTCGAAGCATGATTCATCAAATTTTTAGACGATAATCTCACAGCAGCACCATCTTCCACATCTACAAACTTTAACTTTTTAGCAGGATGAGAAGTATCACAAGCTTCAAAATTTGAACTTCCAGGTCTAGGGTGGAGCCCGGTTTTTCTATTACTGATCTCAGGTGGGAGCTTGACAACACTGTCATTAGTACCTTGACAGACCCTCGAACCCTTTTGATATGTTATCGGTTTTTTTGACTTCTTTCCACTACTCATTCCTGATTCTGATTTAACAGCAACAGGAGAAGATCCGGCACAATGAACCCCAGCAATTTCACCTCTAACTCCATCTTCCAATTTTCCACCAACATCTATGGAGTCCTTCAATGATTTCACCCCAGTACTACCACTTCCCTCATCAGCACCCTCCAACTTCCTCTTTGAATCAGTACCCAACATCTTCGACTTATGACCATTCATCAATGTACTATTACCAACCTTTTTGGCGCAATTAGCATATTTCACATCATCGGCGTTTTCAACCTTCACATGATAGCCATCATCAATATCAGATGCCAATGATGTGTGATGTTCTTCTTCACCATTGAACAATGGAGAAGGCTTTACAACATCATCATCAGTTTCACCTTCCCTATTTGAATGTGAATCTAACTTGGAGTTAAAATCCCCAGTTCCTTCATCTGATGTTTCTTCATGGGGTCCATCATTTAAGTCAACATCCATCCTATCATCTAGGCCATCAGCAGAAGGACCCTCACAGCCAAGTGCTGATTCATCCACATCATCTCCCAAACCACCAAGCTTTCTTTTCTGCAAGTCTTCAAATGCCACAGAGATTTCCTTCACAGCTTGGGAAAAGGACTTACCTGTCTTACCTTGACACCGTGCAGACAATTTGTTCTTCACATCACTATTGAATATCTGGATATCAGCAGACGTAACGAAAGCTCTGCAAAAGGAAAACAAATTACATGGACAATTAAGACAAAATAGTACAAGGACCAATCCTTTCAATCATCAGAAGCTATGAAATCTCCAGGTATTAACCAGATACTGAATAAAAGCAAACAAAACACCAACTTTCCACATCTAAGGAGAAGACAATCAATGCTTCTCATATTTTTCTTTCATTATTTTCCTTTTGCACAAGCAATAATACAAGAAGCCCAACAAGGTAAAGAGCAGGACAAGTTAGAACTGGCCTTCCCATTTCATACATTAAGAGGTACCCTGCCAAAAGCTTTTTAGTTTCTGCAAAGCTGCAAGGGTTATGAGTCAACCCTAGAACATAATCACATTCTTACATACAGCGGTGCCATGACGAATCCAAGCTCAAATATCAATTAACTTCCAAAGATTAACAAATTTGAAGAGATTTATTTCAGCACATATGTGCAAAAAGAAATGCACACAACCAGATATTTTAAATCGCTTCAAATACAAAAAAAAATACTTTCATAATTTGGATGCATGCTAAGCCAGTTAACCAGTAAATAGAAACAAAGTAAAATAATATTTGATTATGCTATAGAATGGCAGACAATGTTCACTATGTATCCTCTCACGGCCAAACCACAACGCAAGGGTTAACTTTCAGCTTCAGTCAAGAAACCAGTCATCTGTGTTGTATACACAAAACCATGTATATGATACTTCTACATGGTGGAACAGAAAAATATTTGCAACAATTCATTATCTAAAAGGAACCATAAAATTGCAATTATGTGTAATCGCATATAATTTTTAAACTGTAATTTGATGTCTGTTCTTAAATTGGTTTCTAACATGCTTCCATGCACTAGTTTTGCATGTATTTACAACTCAATATTGACTTTGAGGAAAATGATGTATAGAAAATGACGATCTTTTCCACACTAAAGTATTGCTTCAATAAAAATTGAAAATTGTAAATGATAAATTGACTCTCAAGAGCAATAGAGTTAGGACCTTTAATTTCACAAGCAACTTAGATGAATAGGGTCATCCAGTACAAAATGCAGCATCAAATTTTGTTTTTTTCCATTATTCTGATGGACTATGCACGTGAAGATAACCTCAAGAAAGATCAAGTGCAATGTAAATCTAGCAGATGACACAAAATCTTGAGCTTGAGAAAAACAAGCCTGTTTAAAATCTAATCCACTAAACTTAACTCAGCCTCAAGCATACACTAGTTGAGAATGTACATTTACTAGCTTCCATCAAAACTTCAAAGCTCGGAAGCAATGCATTTAAATTACAACAAGATACTTCAACACAAAAAGCTATTGCTCTCGATCTAGTCCAAAAATAGTCTATCGTTTCCTGTTAATTAAAAATATTCCCAACAAAAAATTTTCATTAACTACAAGGAAAGAAATAATTAAGAAGATATTCATCCTAAGAATCCACCAACGCCATCAAAAAGTTCAATAAATTGGGACAAGAATACATACATTTCTCCAGTTCCGAAGAAATGAACAAAATATTTCTTGGGATCAGGAGCTTTATCCCAGTCCTCAGGCCGGCTGATCTGTAAAGTAAAAACCCACAAATCTAGCTCAATATTTGTCATATTGAAAATAAAACCAAAAATTTTAAATGGAAAAACGAAAAAGAACTTACAAACTCTAACATCGCACAGAGAAAAAGAAAGGAGAAAACATAAATTAGCATAACATTCGAACCTTAATGTCTAAAGTTCACAACTACATCCACCTAACACTTGAGAACAACAAAACTAAAGAAGAAAGATACGATTATATTTCGAAAAAAAGGACAAACGAGTATGAAAACGATATCATCAGAAGACTCTGCCAACTTAACCCACTTAGTGCATCAAATGCAAAATAATGCATACCAAAAAAATCCCAGCCCAACACATGATGAAGTAACGCAATCGAAGTACAACACAGAAGTGCCAAGTCAAATTCAGAACACCATGGAAAAGAAAAAAGACAAAGCGCAATCTAACTCCAAAATATCAGTCGTAACTCGTAAGGAAAACAGATTCAAAATGAAAACGAGCAAAAGAGGAACATTTTTCAAAAGAAAAGATAGAAAATGGAAATAAAGACCTTGGCAGGCCAAGCGGGGTGACCCTTGACTTTAGCTAGAACAAGATCGCCCAAGCTCAACTGTTTCTTCGCCTTTGCCTTATTCGCTCCTTTTTTACGCCCCGGAGCCATAGGCGCCGTTCTCGTCCTCGTCGATCAATCGAACAAACTCAAACCACAATCTTATCGAATCACTCCAAAAACCCTAGGAACTATCAAAAGAGAAAATAGGAGATGGAAGCAAACGAACAGAACCCAATTGGAACAAGAGATTAAAAGAACCCAGTCGAAATTATAGAAGAAGCGGTGACCGGCGGAGGAGTGCCGTGTAGGGTTCCGGCAAGAGGAGCGTCATCTGACTAAGGAGGCGAGGGTTGCGAATTTAGAGAGAACATGAGAAAATAATTCGATGTTTAGAAAGAGAGAGATAATTGAGGCGGTCGATAGAGAGAAGTAGAGAGGGTGAGGTGCTTTGGTTTTGTGGAGCTTTAGAGAAGTATTTCGCTGCCAGTTGGGGCTGTTTTGTAAATTCTGATTTTTAAGGAACACAACGCTTTATTACGCGTAACTCGCTGGTTGTTTTGTTTTATTTATTGAAAATATAAGGATTTTCATAAGTGATTTTTTAATACAAAACTCAACTATTTTAATTTTATGACGTCATCTAGAATACAACTATTTCTAAAATATTAGAATGTTATAGTAATTAAAATAATAACCAAAGAGTGAATGTTGTTAAAGGGGTCCAATGCTGATTCTGATGAATATATGGCAACGTAAACACATATTCAAAGCTCTTGTTGAGTTATAGAAGCATGAGAAGTCAAGAATCGCAGAAGAAACAAGTGAGTATACCAATTCAAGGAGAAGTTTTATAAAATCAAAAGTTAATCAACCAAAGTATGAGCCTTCAAGGACTTACCAGAATCACAGAGTTGGAAGCTGAATGGTTAGCTACGAAATATATGCAAGTTCACAGGACCAACTTACATGAGCATCCTCAAAAGAAAGCACAACTTGGGAATTTCCATTCAAAAGGCTTATACAGCCAAGAAGGTTTCTCTCCAAATGATAATAGAATAAGACACGGAAGATGCATGAATTTTGGGAGTTCATGGACTGGTTCTGTTACATGAAGCATTGACTTATCATACAAAATGAAAACCGAGTCTATACATACGTTTTACATTTCACAAGTAGATGAGTTAGTTCCAATAAAGTGCTATTTGCTCTTGGATTGAGCAACAAACAGACTATTGTGGTCAGAGTCTTAAAACTCGTGTATAGTTTAGGTGCATTGCTGATTACAAGAGAAGTAAACGGTCCCTATAAATTATTGTACAAACATGTAAATACAAATACATGCACATATATATTCACATAAGCATATAATTTTTTTGTTTTATTACTATTTTTGAAACACTAAGGATAGAACCGCGTGAGGATTCCAGGATTAGAAGCTAAAGACCAATGTTATCCCCAGTGCAAACTACCACGCAGGTCTCAACATCCTTTAAGAATAAGAAGAAAAGGAAATCGAAAGAATCCAAGTGAACGAAGAGAACTTGCAAAATTTACCAGTTTATTAAACAGAATACCAGGTACAGTCCCTCGGTTAATACACAAATGATCTTATAATTGCTGTGTTCTGATGTACTGCCAGACAGAATCGATACCCTGATTTCACAACTTGTGTTATGCACATGAAGCCAAAAGCTGAAAGTTAGCTAACTAACTTCATTACTTCAAGAGATTCCTTATATGGATAAAAAAGAAATAAGTTATGATAGATAAATTGATTAGTCCAACACAAACAACATAACAATATAAATTTGATAATGAGAACATTCAAAAAATATAATCACCACCGGATGACAAAACAAGTAAGCATTATAGTTTCAAAATCAAAGATCACTTTCCTCTTAAAATTTTCCCTCGACCTAAGGTGAACCCTTCCCTTTGCCTTCATTTCCAACAGCATCAGTCACCAAAGATGTTGGCCTTTGATCAATCACGTCATCAATAATACCAAACTCCTTTGCCTCGGCTGGGGTCATAAAATAATCTCTGTCCATATTCTTCTGAATAACATCTGCAGGCTGCCCCGTATGTTTTGAGTACAATTCATTCAGTGCATCCCAAACACGAACAATTTGCTTTGTATGAATTGTCATGTCCTTTGCCTGGCCACTGTACCCACCTGATGGCTGATGTATCATAATTGTTGCATTTGGAAGCGACTTCCTTTCACCCTTGGCGCCTGCAGCCAAAAGGAGAGAAGCCATAGACGCAGCTTGTCCTAGGCAAATTGTATTGATGGGAGATCTTACATATTGCATGGTGTCATATATAGCAAGTCCTGTACAATAAACCATTTATGTTCTCAACCATATACTGAATATCTAAACGAAAAAATTTTAAACAATATAACAAGATAGACATATCTCATATTAGATTTCAAATAGCATGGCCCATGTTAGTTTTTAGTTAAGAAGTCCATAAAAGAAACTAAAAGTATGTCTACGAATTTGATACGTGAAAATAGATGTATTATGGGAGGGAGAGCCTTGGAGCAACTAGTAAAAGTTGCTCCTTTGTGAACATAAGGTCACAGGTTCGAATTACAGAAACAGCCTCTTTGTAAAAATTACAAAGAGAAGGCTGCATACATTAATGACCTTCCTCCAACCTTCACAAAACGGGGAGCCTTGCACATGGAATATGTTGACTTTTTAGAGGTATTATGATTTCAATCTACGATCTAGAGGAGAAGATTGTTCAAAGATTCTTGATTTAGTTTACTTTGATTAGTCTTCATTAGTTTTAATTAAAAAAACAAAATGCCTTTTAAGTGCAAGATTTATCATTGACAAATATAACAACATATAATCTTAACCGTGAGTATGAAATTCACTAGCATGTTACCATTTATATAAAGTAGTGTTTCCTCTAATCACGTCAAAATATCAGTAATTGTCACCGATCTACTATACACGAAAAAGAATCTCAATAAAGGATACCGGAGGTACATATCAGCTCATCATTTGGAATGGTTGTATATAAATTTGTCTTCTTCAAATTAGTTAGGATCATGCATGAAGAAAATCAGCAAATTCAATATCCGATTGAGGCTCAATACAGATTAAGAACTCTAATACAAAAACTAGATAGCAAAATCTAACTGAAAACTAATTTAAATGAGAGAGAAGAACTTGGTAATCGCAATTAGAACTCTTTAGCACAAAAATTAAATAGCAAACATGAGTCCAATTATAAGGAATTCAAGCCTAGTTACTTGTGATAAATTTTAACGAGTTTGGGTTAGTAGCAACTGAATTACTAACAACATTACTGCACATTCGCAGTTGGAAGTAATTCCGATTCCAATTCAAGTTTAGGATCCAAAAAGTTCTTTCCTTCCATTGAAATTTATGTTTTGTTCTTGTTTCCAAGTTAAGAATCAAGATACAGTCAATAAAAAATATCATAACACTTCCGTTCACTACACTAGATATTCACAAGACTAATAACCTAATTACCTAAATCATCTATATAATCTAATAAGCTAATCCAATCAAATGATCAGAGCACAAAATTTATTTATTAACAGCTATCAAAAAAAAAAAAGTGGACGGAAAGATATAAGAATGAACCTGCAGTGACTTGCCCCCCGGGGGAATTGAGATACATATTGATGGGTTTGGAGGGGTTTTCAGACTCGAGGAAGAGAAGCTGAGCAACGACGACATGGGCAGTATCATCGTTGATGGGTCCATTGATACAGATAATTCGCTCCTTGAGAAGCCTGGAGAAGATATCGTAAGCTCTCTCACCTCGAGAAGAGTGCTCTATCACCATAGGCACCAAAGCGTAAGAGCGAAAACTGGTGGCTCTAGCTGATTGGTTGAGCCACACGGGCAATCTTTTGGCCGTCGAGACAAGACCCCTCATGGCGGAGGAGGGTGGTGGTGTTTTGAAACGCAAGACAGAGGAGGGAGGTGGCGGAGAGTGGCGGTGGAAGGCGTGAGAGAGTTGAGTTTTAACTGAAGGGAGATTCAGATTGTTGGTGTTAAGAGATAGAGATTGAGGCGACATTTTGGATCTTTGTTACGTTAAACTACACTGGTTCTGTTTTGGGCCTTATTTATGATTTTGGGGTTTGTTAACTTTTGCGTCAAGTTACAACTTTACTTAAATGTAATTACCAATTACTTAGAGGGCTAATTATTTAAAAAATCTAAAATTTTATTCAAATTAATAATACTAATTTGTTTTTTAAAAAAATAACGTTAAAATATTTTAATTTTTATTAAAAATAATTTGACATTAAATTATGTTCGGAATGTATTGATGTTATAGGTCCTTTATTTTTTTACTCGTTTTGGATATTTTTTCGTGCTGGATCCAAATGAAATTAATATAACTATTTACCGAAAAGATTTAGGAAAAACACTAAAAAATTGTCAACAGCTTTTGCCTTATTTGGCAAATAAAAAAAAGGACATTATAAAGTACCAAGGAGTTAAAATTTTGTTAACTTGAAGACTCTTTTTTAATTATTTGATTTATTATTTATTAGATCATGAATTATGATGATTTTTTTCGTTTTCAATAAGTTATGAAAAAATGAATTTTAAATAATAAAATTTATATAACAAATATAATATAAGCTAATCATATAACAAAAATATTAGTATGCCATCGCTCATTACGCTATTTACGTTAATGAAAGATTTAACATCGAGCTATTTTTGTTAAATTTTAAATATTTTAGTATTATTTTTTTAAATTTGAACAATTATTATAAAATTAATTAAATTTTAATTTTTGTAAACTAACCCCTTGATTAAATGTCACTATCTTTTAATCCTAAGATTTACGATTCCATTCTTACCTTATGAAAGAACGAACTGTTTTACTTGTTTCACCATTGATGGTGAAAGGCCTCTAAGATCCGGGTACACGGAGTATTTTTGTTAGCTTGGGTTAATTTTGATACCTTTCTAGTCTTTGGTTTTGCATTTTAGCTATTAAATTCAAAAAAAAAAGTGACTTAAAACTTGAAACTTCAAGTCTTCAACTATTAAAAAATATAATTAGAAATAACAATGAGTCAAGTAAAGCTTGCAACCTATCGTATGAAGACGGTTATAACGCCAAACAGTATTATTTTGATTAATTATACTAAAACAGTATTATTTCAGTGGTAAAAGCGTGGTTGTTAGGCATTTTAATTAGATCTTAGACTGATATTCTGAATTTAAACTCAACTAAAAACTCAATTAACTCAAATCTAAGTAATTGATTTCAAATCAAATCAAACTAAACATTACTATTTTATTATTATAATTATATTATTTGTTACTTCTTGAATGTATATTAAAAAAAATTAACATTACATGCACAATTATTCATAATCGAATTACATAGTTGAGACATACGATTATAATCTAAAACAATGTTGTTTTGATTAATTATAACAAAATAATATTATTTTAGTAATATAAACATGCTTATTCAATATTTGAGTAATTTTTATTGATTATTCAAATTTAAATTCAATTAAAAATTTGATCAGATTTAATTTAATTAGCCCAAATCTAATCAATTGATTTCAAATCAAATTGAACATAACGCGGCTATTTTTAGTATTATAATTATATTATTTGCTACTTCTTCTTTAATGCATATTTTAAAAAAATAATATTACATGCACAATTATTTATAATCAAATCACATTGTCGAAACAATTAATTGAAGTCTATAACCTCTAATATAAAGATGATTATAGTTTGAAACATTGTTGTTTTGATTAATTATGTCAAATTAATATTATTTTAGTAATATAAATATGCTTATTGAATATTTGAGTGATTTTTATTGATTATTCAAAATTAAATTAAAATTTAATTTTGAATAGATTTAATTTAATTAATTAATTTTGAATTATTTTAAAATAAAACCTGCCTATATTTGGTTATAAATGTTTAGAAGATAAATGTTTTTTTTTTGGCTCAGGTGTGACAAAATATTAATAACGAGCTTCATGATTTAGATTGATTTATGAACGTAGATGAAGAAAAAGTTGACATTAGATCATAAATCTTCAAACCCATCTATAATTTAAGCACTCACATCACATGCACGATGCAAGTGAAAAATAAATACCTTCAACTATATTTTAAATGCTACTAATCCCTCGTATTATCTGAATACAATGTGTTGGAGTTTATTTATTAAGTAGTTTTTTTTTTTTGAAAGGGAAAAGAAACAATTTACAAAACGAGTCGGGAGAAACGAACGTCTAACTGATCCTCAAGGAGGATAGAATGGTACCCACTGAGAGTGGTATCTAAAAAAGTACATCAAATGTCGAACCGCACCGCACCGCATGGCTTGTTAACCAGTCCGCACAACGATTACATTTTCGGTAGATATGGCGATGCGCAACAGTCTAGTTTCGAGAAAACAGTTCCCGAATCTCCTGGACTAGAGGATTGAGTATAGTGGACCGGCTCGCTTAAGAAAAGAGTAGAGTGTACACCGCAATCGAGTTTACTTCTAGCTCGATCCGACGATAACTGAGGGTCCAAGCAAAAGTGAGACCAAAAAGTACTCCCTAAAGTTCCACAATCACTGGTATGCACCAGCCGAGGTTGTGGTGGCTTCCGATTCGTTTCTTCATCGCTTGCTCTGCAAGTCTATTACATTAAAGCTTGGAAGAGATTTAAAGTTCTTTATTATCTCAATTTGACTCATTTTTTGTTAGCAGGATGATAAAAAGTGGGCCTATTTGATCCGGTCCAACCCTTAATCATTAGGTTAGGCTCAAATTGACCAAACCTTGACCAAACCTTGAGCTAAATATTAGGCACTGAGTTCTAAAAATGACATCATTTTATTTTTACAAAGATTTGATTCGGGTCAAAGCTAGGCTTATTGTCATCAATATTTGCTTGTTTCAAATCCTATGGTTAAAAAAATTATTTTTTAAATATACAAATATTTTTTATATATTTAATAATTTGACTAACACAAGTGATTAAATAATTGAGTTGAGATGACCAGTTTCTTAGACAAAAAAATATAATTTAAATCTAAAATTTCTATTATAAGATAAATTAAACTTTAACATTTCAGAGTATTTAAATTTAATCTTAATATTTTCAAAATATTCAAAATAAACTATAATAAATAAAAATTTAGCTGTTTAAAATTATGTTAATTTTTTATATAATTTTCAAAAATCTTTTAATAAATCCCATTGCCAAGTGCAAGTCATGTTATGTCACTAATAGATTTAAGAAAATAAATATTATATATTTATAAATAAATAAATAAAAAGTGAATTTATTTTTAGTAATTTGTTAGCGAGACTTACTATACTAATAACACAAATATGATAATGAGTCTATTGAAATTTTAAAACTACATAAAATATCACTTCAACAACAACGTAATACTTATATGAGAGAAGTTTATTTTTATTAAAGTTGTGTTTACTGAGATCTATTTTAAACTTTTTACGAATGTTAGGGTTAAATTTAAATATATTAAAATATTAAGATTGATTAAAATTTTGAAATTTAGATTACACCTTTGACCTGATTTTTGTAAAAGTTAGATAAGTTTGGTCATTAAAAAAAGATAAAACAAATAAAAGGCGAACGAATATATATAATCATCTATTCTTCAAACGGTTAGGTGATGATCCAAGGGAGCAGCCACCCAAAAGCGTCCGCCGTCTTATTATATATTATCTAATAGAAAATATGAAGGAAAATAATAACAAAGAAACATAAAGAATTAAGAAGCGGTAAGTAGAATCATTGCCCGTAACATCCAATTGTGATTTGCATGCACGTGCTCTGACATCAACATCACGTGACTAGGTGAATTGGGGTTTATGTGTCTATCTTATTCTACAGCATTAATATACGTGAGTCCAATTTATTACATAGATTGATAATTATAAAATATAGTAGGGACATAATATTTTTTTTTTTTGTGTCTTTCAAGAGATATTCATCAGGTTGAAGAAGTAGATGACTAATCCTCCTCCACTACGTAATGCATCTCTTATCAGGGGTCACAATTAATCCAAGAGTTTATTATATTCTTAAAGACAAGGATCAAACCCGGAATCACTTCCTTAAATGACGAAAGTATGCCCAGGCTAAGCTAACCACTGGATTGTAAGGACGTAATAATAAGGATAGATGATTTGTTACGTTAAATGGTAAAAGACAAAAGGTTAGAGAAATCGGAGGCAGACTTCTAGAAGATTTGACTCTTTTTCACATTTAAGGATATAAATTCACAAATAATTTATACAAAATGCCAGCTAGGCTCATATATTGAAACGACATGTATGCCACGCTATTAATGTCTGCGTACGACACGGTCAAACCAAAGGACCAATAAAAGAGAAATACACGCTGCTCACGTTGGTGACCTATGGTTTCTTTCGAGAAGCCCTTCAAGAACAACCCTCTTCTTGTGCTCCTCCGAATCCAAATCCGGTTCGATCGAACCGACTTTTCGAGCACAATCAAGAGGGTCAACCACGGTTCGCAGACGAGGGACAAAATAAAACCATGCACAGGTGCAAAGAACCGCACATACTCGACCACATAGTAACATGAGCAGCAACGTCACCGTTATAATGGACATACCAACCATGGGGTCGGAATAACTTTTGGCCATGGCACCACTGTCCTTTTGAGGTTTTTTCACATTGACCCGGCTGTGTGCTGGAGGGTTTTCTTTATAGACCGGGTTCGGAAAAGAGATTGAGTGTGACACTGAAGTGGGTCGACCATAGTGTTGGTTATCCCGTTGGGTCGACCTGGTTTTTATAGCATCACTACTCTGGCGGAATCCTAGTCGTTTGTTGTTCGTGTCAATTGGAGAACCGTCATGTTCCAAACTTTTCCCATGCTGAAGGATGATTTTCTCGTTAGACACAGAGCCATGTCCTGTCTGAAATAAAATTTAAGTGAAGACCAAAAATACGACTGCAATCATGAGAGCTTAAATAATTAGCTTACAGCGCTAGAAAACATAATCAAAGTTACGAATAACGTATAGTTAATAATATTTTTAGTTCGATAAAATACATTAAGATCTGATATGGTATTCGGGACATTGATTTTATGACTACAATGGAACAGGTAAGGAAGTGTTCTGCATACCTCTTGAGGTTTTAATCTAGGTGGTTCTTCTGAGGAACTTATTTCCTGGGCACGTGGTGGAATCTGGTGAGATACAGTAGGATTTGGAGTAGGACTTGCAGGTATGTCAATGGATTTGCACTCCAACTTTGCCCTTCTCGTTGAGTAGGTTCTATTGTCATGTATCTTCTTCTTTTCGGACACGGTAGACTCAACGACCGGAACAGTTCTTTCGCAGCCAAACCTCGAGGGAGACAGCCATGGTCGTTTTTTCTTCTTGGTCGTCTTGATAATATCTGTCTGGACAGGTTTGGACTTGGTGGAGTTTTTCCCGGAAAATCCAAAACAACCCAGAAAAAGGGATGTTTTGGGAATGACAAGTGGAGGTTTTTTCAAGGTTTCATCCATGGGATATGCAGAGAAAGAGCAATCGGCATTGAGGGCTTTGAATATGCTTGGAGCGGTTGGTTTCCAGGACCACTGTTTTCTTTAAATAATCATTTTCGTGGTGTAATGGTCAAAGCCTCGGAGGCTAAGATCAAGGATTCAATATATTAAATAATTATAATGTAAAATAATTAGCATAATTTGGGAAAATGGATTTGTAATTGTGAGAGAGAGATACAGTTGCATAGATTTTGTTAGGTTTGATTTTTGAGACAAGACTTTGAACTTCACGGCTTGGTCGTTTCTCTTACACGGTTTCACTTGCACACGCTTTCACCTTCTCCATTTAATTGATTTATATACCATTATAAATACTTTTTCTTCAAAAAATAAAATAAAATGTTAGCTTCACACATATGTCTACTCCTTTATGTTTGGTTGTTTAACTGTCACATTCCAATTTCAAAAAAACAAAACTGTCACATTCCATCTACTTTCCTAGTCAGTTTCGCTGTTTCAGATCTTAACGGGTCCGATTTATACAATTTGCCATGCACATGACAAAACTAATAAGACTATAACCAGGTTGGAGCACGATGTTCTAATCTTGTCCGGGAGTTATATGTGGACGAGAATTAATGAAATATGATAAAAATTGATTAATTAGAATAGAAGATCTGCTTTTTTATAATTAATTCTTAATTTTTTTATAAACTTAGGAATATAAATGTGTTTGGATGTAGTTGACAAAACATAAAAATAGTGTCAATGACTAAATTACTCCTGTAGTGTAATATGATTGGAAATATGTAATTCATTGATTATTTTAAAACGAATGATTTGTATTAGTAAAAAATTTAATAATAATAATAACAATAAAAAATTAATATCGAATAATAATAATAATAATAATAAATACAAAATTTATAATAATAATAATGATGATGATGATGAT
>JANTNU010071470.1:0-17851 GCA_024752395.1 Erythroxylum havanense
AACTGACTTAAACTGATGTTTCTTTCTTCCGTCTGATTTTTGTATCGGCTGCTTTTCTCTTTGTAAAGCTTCCGTCTGCTTTTTGTATCGGCTGCTTTTCTCTTTGTAAGGCTTCCGTCTGTTTTTTTACTTCAGCTGCTTTCGTCTGCTTTTTGTATCGGCTGCTTTTCTCTTTGTAAAGCTTCCGTCTGCTTTTTACTTCAGCTGCTTTTCTCTTGTAAAGCTTCCGTCTGCTTTTTGCTTCAGCTGCTTTTCTCTTGTAAGCTTCCATCTGCTTTTTGCTTCAGCTGCTTTCGTCTGCTTTTTGCTTCAGCTGATTTTTCTCCTTCAGCTGTTTTTTATACTTCTCATGCATCCATCTACTTTTCATTTATATATTTCTCTTTGTTTGTCATCAAAATTATTTAATACGTGAAGTTTGCTTTGACTTAACAGCCATGAAGGATAAGTATCCGTATCTTTTTGATGATTCAGGTAATAATTTCGAGGACGAAATTGTTTTTAAGAGCGGGAGAAATGTTGGGCCCCAAATTTTTTATTATTATTGTCATTAAGCATGAATTGTCCTAATTGTGTGTTTATGGCTTAGTTTGATTAAATTGGGAATATTAGTAGATAATTGTGGTTTATTTGAGTTTAATGTGGTTTAAATAGGAATTAAAGGGTAAAAGTATATGAGGGCATTTTGGGAAGATTACTTGAATTGGATCACTTAAGGCTTTACAAGGAGGCGTATTATGGTCTTTGTCCCTTTCCATTAGACTTAAGAGTAAAAATTAGAAGAAAGAAGAGAAAGGAAAAGATAGAAGAAAGAAGGGGAGAGTGTCGTTGGGAGGAAGAGGAAGAAGAAGAAAATAGGGTTTTCCATTTGTGAGGATTTTGACGGATTTGGAGCAAATTCCTGGTAAGTTTAAGTTTTTTTATCTTGTGGTTGGATTAAACCCCAGAATCGATTTGCATGTGTTAGAATCGGTGGTTTAGGGATTTTCGGTAAAAATGGTTAGAATCCTTGGGTTGTTGATTTTGTGACTGTTTTTAAGGTGTTAATGGGTTAGAAATGTGGTATAGGACTTGAATTAAGGTTTAAGTGTGTTGCTTTTGCAAAAGGGAAGGATTGAGGTTGGAAAATGCTAGAAAATTTAGGTTCGGAGACGTTCTCCAGACCCGCACGTTGTGCACGTCACGACGAGCACGACCCGTTTGTCGTAACGAGCACGGACCGTTTGTCACGGCGAGCACGGTCCGTTCGTCGCGGTGAGCACGGCCCGTTCGTAGCGGCGAGCACGGCCCGTTCGTAGCGGCGAGCACGGGTCGTTCGTCGCGACGAGCGTAGCCTTCGTCGCGGCGAGCCCCCAATTTTCAGCAAAGATGAATTTTGGTATTTTTTGCATATCTTTGGCTGTAGATGTCCAAATGAGGTGATTTTGGATTCGTTGTGAACTAGAGCCTTAGGGCTACAAGTTTTATGAAAAAAGGAAGTTTGGAAATTTGCCTCTAAGATTCGAACATTTGGTTGGAAGTCGAATGTAGACTTTTAGTGCGTTTACTTTCGATTTTCAAGCTTTTTGAATATTTCTTTTGAATATTGTCTAAATGGGAACTTGGTTTGTTTAGGAAACTAAACCAATTTGATCCAATCGCAAGAGGAAGGACAACAGTGTGTTGGATTCTCAAGCGATATTAGGTGGGTAATATATTTATGGTTGTTGTGTGTATGGGCAATTTGTCCTGCTTGCTTGCATGTATGCTTGAAAATGCATTGTGATTGTGATCATGCATTGCCTATGAAACATTATGGTATTTTGCATGAATGGAAAGCATGAAAAGTATAAAAGCTTCGATAAAATGATATGAATATGAAACAAATGATTATGTGCTTTTTTTAGGCGAGAGAGGAACATTTCGTTAGTCACGTGCACGTCGACGTATAGCCTTCTCCCGGCTGGCCGCTTGAGGCCACGAGATCCTGAGAAATCGGACTCATTTTGTTCACGGTTTAAACTTTGGTTTATCCGTTTTGTTCTACGGAACTCTCGAGCCATGTGTGTGCATTGCATTATTGATTGGTTAGGTATGATGCATAATGAATTGCTATATGGTGAACTCTAAAATAGCATGACATATTTTGTGATGATTCTGCATTGATGAGTGTTGAATTGCTTATTGCTTGTGTATATAAATATATGCATATGTTTGAATCTGTGGCTCGTTGCCAATGGCTATAAATGTATATGCCACTGAGCTTCGCAGCTCACCCTATTATCTCCTACTCCTCAGGTGTAGAACAAGAAGATCGTTGATCCTTGCAAGGCATCGGACACTCCAAGATAGTTAGGAGCTTTTGTCTTAAGTTAGTACTTTTGGTTAGTTTCAAAGCATATCATCATGGAGCATCCGTATGTATTTTTGGATTTAAAACCTTGATATGTATTGTGTCATGTTAAGAATACTTGTTAAATTTCATTGAATCGTATCGACATGTAGTTATGATGTTATGGGGGTGTTTGACTTATTGTTAGAATGCTTGCGTAGGTGATAGAATGTACGAGAATATTTGTGTGAATGGAATTTGCATAGATGTTGGGATCGGGTCCCAAAACTTTGGGGAGTTCGCCGCGGCGAGCCAGTCTTTCGCCGCGCATCCCCGCGAGTTCGCCGCGACGAGACCAAGTATGGGTCGCGGTGCACCACTTCTGCGAGGCGCTCACCGCGGCGAGGCCCCCTCTTCCCGCTGCTGTTCCTCTATGTTTTGAATGTTTTCGTTCCTTCCTTCACGTTCCCTTACTCGACGACCCCGAGGGGCCACTTCAGGATGGGAATCGGGACCCGAGCCCAACAAATAATAATAATAATAATAACAATAATAATAATAGTACTAATAATAATAATGAAAAACTAAAACTAGTAAGAGAATAATAATTATAACAGTAATAATAGCACCGGTAAAAAAAACCCAAAACTCAAGGTATAGGGAAAATCAATGCAAATAATACTAAAAATGCTAATCACTAGTAATGACAATAATACGAATAAGAAAAATACCAATAATAGTATAATACTAATAAGAATAATAATAATGGAAAACTAAAGCTAGGAAGAGACTTAAGACAAGGAAAATAATAGTAAAATAATAACAAGAATAATAAAAATAATAGACTCACTAAACGACTAAGAAGAAGAAAAATAATGAAGAACACGTGAATAATCCAATAACTTGAATAATAAGAATACGATACTAAAGAAAAAAGATAAAATTAAAGGTAAATATATAAACTCAATAAAAGGCTAAAAATAGAGGACTAATAGATAGTAATAATAACAATAAACGTAAGAGTGAAAATAATAATTCTAAAGAAGATAAATTTTGTATCACAAGAAAAAAAAATACAATGGAAAAAATACAAAAAGAATAATCGTCAAATCAAATCAAAATACAACGGATTTAGCAATAGGGAACTAGAAATCTAGGCACGATATTCTATGAAAAGGGCAAGTAGAAAAATAATGTTAAGTAACTTGGATTAATAAGAAAGAGAAAAAGAACCGTGCTGGAAATAACTTAGTCACTCATAAAGCCACGACCACCAAAACTGCTCTAGAAGGTTTTACTAAACGAAGAAGAGGCAAGATAAAATAAAGGAGCGGCTGCGGGAAAGACTTGTATAAATATCCTCGAAGCATTCACAGTGCAACCAATGGTATTCACGTGAAACGATAATCTGCCTTTTTCGCAGCGCAACAAATTTGTCAGGCGGCTCAAAAAGGTATTCGTCAGACACGAAACGTTATTGACGGACGTCAGGCCAGAAAGGGTAACGAAAAGTCCAACGTAATGGTGAAAAGAAAGGGCAGGGATAAAAAAAAAGGATGAGCTCTGTCAGTTGACGAACACTTAAGAAGCCCTCCAAAATCACGCCGGAAAACCCATGAACTTCATCGCCTTCTACAAGTAATGAACAACCACCATTACAGAACAAAACTCCCGACTAAAGAAGTAACCCCCATTATCAACACCAAATTTACGCGCGCAACTCAACACAAAATTAGAAAAGAAGAATCTAACTAATCTAAATACATAGCTTAACAAACACAAAGTGAACGTTGCATACCTAGAAACTGGCTAAGATGGTGTCCTCATGCCCTGTATATAATACCAAAACAATAAAAGTAGCTAATTGCCTTCACCGAATGGAGGATCTCCGAGCAAATGTTGTCAATAAAATGTATTGCATGCATTTTCTTCGGCACTTGATCTTGTCATATAGTGAGGAGATGCTTTCGGTTGTATGAAACTTGCTCCACCATCTCTGAGAAAAGCTAAAAACAGGCAAGAGAAACACCAAAGTGAGCCAGGAATGTTACCCATCGACGATGGAGTTCATCTGTGAGAAAGCTAAGCTTTGACCAGAAACATGCTGATGTTTTCAGGTTGACTAGAGATGTCGAATAGAAACACCGCAAATTGTTGTGAAGAAAACTTGGCAACCTCAATAAGAACCATACTTAATGCTGGAAGGCTTACACGACCATCTTCATGCAACTCACAACGCTCTTTCTCTTTCTCTCTCCGTAGGCTTCCTGCCCTTCTCCAATGAAAAAGCTCTCCAGCCAGGGAAGCTGATGAAGATCCTTCATGGTGTCATGAGCTGTTCTTCCCTTTCATTTTTTTTATTTTTTTATTTTATTTTCCAATAATAGCATCCATTCGCTCGAAAGAGTGTGTGCTTGCCAAGCAGTACCCATGAGCAAGACGGAAAACACCATTACCACTAACGACTGAGATCTCTCTGATATAGACATTTAAATGTCAAAAGTCTGCAACTATTTATTGTTCAGCAACATACCTTCCATTGCACCTCTACAGAAAGTGTGAAGGATGCATGATAGGGAAGCAAGCCAAGAAAACATTCCCTTTTGGCAAGTCGAGACATGCAGAAGATTTGTCAAGTCAGTATTTTTTTGACTTACAACCGAATTAATTTTCTCTCTATGCTGGAAGTGTTTGCGGATCTCAAGCATCCTCTGGGGGTATTGCGATTTTTTATTTGGGAGCAAAACGACACCTGTTTCGATTCTTCCATTTTGTTGATCTTGACCGCGTAATATCAAAGGCTCCATGGTTGTTTAACAAACGCCTCCTGATTTTTAGCATGATAAAACTAGGGGAAGATCTGTTTCTTATTCTGTTGTTGTATGTGGATGTCTGGGTTGAGGTCTGCGACTTGAAGCTGGGATTTATGACTACTACAGTTGCATCCTCGCTGGAAAATTTTGTTGGTTCTTTCTTAAAGTATGACACTACTCATTCTAATACTTAAGGGGCAGATTCTTTTATGAAAATCAGGGTTCGTATGAACATTAGACAACCCCTGAAGAGGAAGAAGAAATTAATTGATTTTGATGGTAACGCTTTCTATGTCACGTTTAGATATCAGAGGATTCAGCTTTATTGTTACTTCTGTGGCAAGCTAAGCCACACTGATTGCTTTTGTGATCTCCTTCTCCATCACAAGAAGGAAGACCTGAAACCTCTCTAAAATGAAAACCTTCAGGCAATCCCTCGCTGCAATAATCGCCCATCCAGTTCTTGGCTGAGACTCGACCTTGATGGAACAAGCTTGCAATTAGGACCAAACACTGCGAGAACAAGTCTGAACACTCCGTTGCCATCCCAAATTTTTCTCAATTCTTTCTTAGGGGCATACATGTATAGGGATGGGATGGTATTAAAGGCAAGCAGTATAGATATGGACTAGATTAGTACGGGTCAGTTACTCTGAAATGGGCTTAGTGAAGATGATCCCATAGATAAACATGATGAGGGGAAAAAAGAGCCCAATTCAAAACCATCTCTGTTACCGTTTCTAACTCTAAGGATTCGGTAATAGATACCACTTCTAAACCAATGGTTGAACTCGTTCAGCGGGTCGACCGACCATTATGAGGATCATCAGTTGGAACTACAAAGGGGTGGGGAATCCCTCTACAGTTTGGGTTCTTTGGGAGCTTGTCCGAAGTTATAGACCGGCAATTTTGTTTTTGATGGAAACTAAAGTCAATGGTGTGCGCATGGAAGTGTTACGTAGTCAGCTCAGATTTGCAAATTGCTTCTCAATAGACAGTATTGGGATCGGTGGGGGTCTATCTATGTTGTGGTCAACTGATATTCAGCTTCAAGTCTCAGGTTATTCTCCCAACTTTATTGATTGTGTGATTGGAACTAGTAATGCACAGTGGCACCTGATTGGCTTTTATGGCTTTTCGAATAGTACTAGGAGATGAGCTTCTTGGAACTTATTAAGGGCTTTGGAAGCAAGGTGTCAGCTTCCTTGGTTATATTGTGGTGATTTTAACGACATTGTTGCTTTGTTTGAAAAATTGGGTGGTCCTCCTCAGCCTTCTCATTTAATTTTTGGTTTCCGAGAATCATTATGTGATGCTCATCTTTTAGATATTATGCATGTAGGCTTGTCCTTCTCATACACCTACAGGGAAGGTTCTACAGCTTGTGTCAAGGAGAAGCTTGATAGAGCATGTTCTAATGCCGAGTGGACCACTTTGTTTCGGGATGCTATTTGTTCTGTCCTCGTTGTTCCAGTTTCGGATCACTATCCCTTATTGATTGAAACGGCTAGAACAAATTCGGATGGGGTTAATCGGAGGTTTCGTTTTGACACTTTTTGGCTATCTGAGCTTAATCTTCAGGAGACGGTTGATAGGGCTTGGTCTGATGGGGTTGCTTTAAATTTCCCCGAGTGCACATCTTCGATTGTGGAAAAATATATAGTTATGGGGTGAGCAGAGGAATCAGTTAAGGTGAGCTAAAAAAGAAACGATTAAAAGAAGGTTAGGAGTAGAATAATATAACTTAGGCACAACCAAGGTTCGACACTTAAAAGAATAATGGACTGCAATCTTAGAGGAGGAGGAAGTGAGATTAAAGCAACAAGCTAAAACGTTTTGGTTTCAGAATGGTGACAAAAACACCAAATATTTCCATAAAAGTATCAAAGCCCGCATAAAGAGGAATCGAATCACCAGATTAATAGATGAAACTGTTATTTATGGGTGATTCATACTTATTTCACTACTCTTTTTCATGCCGCCGAGTCTTCCAATAGAGCTGTGGTTAGGCTAATTAGACCTTTGGTAGACGAATCAGCTAATGATACACTTATTTTCAGACGAGGAGTTCCAAACTGCCCTCTTTCAGATGGACTCTAATAAAGCATCGGGCTTGGATGGCTTGAACCCCGCTTTCTTCCAAAAATTCTAGAGCATTCTAGGTGGTGACATATGTAATGCTTGTCATGATTGGATTCAACAAGGTACCCTTCCCGGATCTTTGGCTATTACTCTTATTGTCTTAATCCCAAAATTTGATCATCCTATGCATGTTACCGAATTTAGACCAATTGCGTTATGCAATGTGCTCTGCAAGGTATTGTCTAAAGCATTAGTCACTCGTTTGAAGCTTATTTTTCCCAAGATTATCTTTTTGAACCAATCTACTTTTGTTTATGGAAGATTAATTACAGATAATTTTATTGTGGCTTTTGAAACTTTACATGGTTTAAAACAACGGTGTAGGGGCAATTCAGGTTCTTGTGCACTAAAGATTGATATAGCAAAAGCCTATGACAGGGTCAGTTGGGAATATTTGTTTGCTATGTTGACAACTCTGGGGTTTCTGCTGTTTGGGTTCAATGGATGAGGATGTGTGTCACTAACATTAGCTATCTGATTTCAGTTAATGGTAAAGAGGTGGGCCCTATTGTCCCAAGTCGGGGACTAAGGCAAGGTGATCCTATCTCTCCCTATTGTTTATGATTGTAGCAAAGGAAATTTCACTTCTGTTGCGAGATGGTGAAAGGAGTGAGGGTGATTCATGATTGCTAGTCAAAGTTAGGTTGTCCCCGGATATCACATCTATTCTTTGCCGATGACTCGCTACTTTTCTTTAATGGCTCGGTCTCTAAAGCTACCCAAACTAAAAGCATTCTGGGTGTTTACGAAGAAGCTTCTGGTCAGTCCATCAATTATGGTAAGTCTGGTATTCTTTTTAGCCCACGTATTGCCCCAGATGTTAAGCAGGCCATTTCCGATTTACTTGGAGTGCACTTACCTTTGGGTCATCGTAACCATTTGGTCTTACCTTCTCTAATTGGATGAAACAAACGGCAGATTTTCTCGTTTCTTAAAGACATGATCTAGAAGCGTATAAACAATTGGAGCAACCGTTTTTTGTCACAGATGGGTAGGGAGATCTTAATCAAGGCTGTCATACAGGCTATGCCAACTTATTGCATGAATGTCTTTCTTATCCCGGCTGCTACTTGTCACGAGCTATAAGTTTTGATGAATAAATTTTGGTAGGGTGGATGTCAAGAGGGTAGTAGGGGTATCAATTGATTGTCATGGGATCACATATGTTGTGAGAGGTCGGTGGGCGGTATGGGTTTTAGAGACCTTCGATATTTTAACACTGCTCTTTTGGGGAAACAAGGGTGGAGACTTATTGTTGATACTAACACTCTTTCGTATCAGGTTCTCAAAGCTAAATATTTCCCTCGTGGGGACTTTTAATAGCTAAGTTAGGTACCAACTATAGCTTAGTTTGGAAAAGTGTATTGCTTACTCAAAAAGTGTTGTTAACGGGGGTAAGGTGGAGGGTCAGGGATGGCCAAAGTATCTATGTTAATAGGGATCCCTGGATTCCAAAGGATGGTGGCTTCCATCCAGACGATAGTTCTATGGCTATTCATAATGCCAGAGGGTATGTGACTTATTCATCAACGGGGAGAGCAGATGGGACTCTGAGAAGTTGCTGTCATATTTCAGTATTGATGACATGAATGCTATCCTAGGTATCCCACTGAGCATTAGACCCAAACTGAGTAAAAACATTTGGACTTGTGACATAAAAGGGATTTACTCGGTTAAAACTGCTTATTATGAGGTGCTTACGGATTTGGGAGGTAGTGGGCAACGGTTGCATGAAATTGTATGAAAGAAAATCTGATCTCTTAATGTACCTCTGAAAGTTCGTGACTTCCTATGACAATGTTGGCGTGGATTGTTACCAACTAAAGATCATTTGCAACAATGAGGAGTGGAAGTTGACTTGAAATGCTTGTTTTGCCATGAAAATGAATCCATGAAGCATATGTTCCTTGAATGTTCTATGGCTATAGAGTTATAGAGGTTAGTGGGATTGTTTCTAATATCCTCTTTTTCATCTTTTCAGGACCTTTTTGCCTATGTTATTGAGACAGCAGGAAGAGATCATGCCGCTAGAGTTAGTATTCAGGCATGGAAGCTATGGTCAGCAAGGAACGAAAAACTATGACATCATAAACGAGTTATGCCACAACACATTCATACCCAAGCTAATTCTTTCTATTCGAACTTCAAGGAGCTGTTGTCCTCCGGAACCCCTCATGATGTTGCTCCCAATTTGCCGTTGTTTTTTCAGACAACAGTAGTAATGATGCCGTCCTCTAGTTGGTTGGCTTTCATTGATGGCTTGATATTTGCAAATGCTGGCTTCCTTGGTTTTGGCATTTTTTTTTAGGATGGAGAAGGCTATTTTTTGTTGGAACTTTCTGGGTATGATGAAGGCAATGAAGGTCCCGCGATGGCGGAGATGCTAGCTCTTCGGCAGTGCTTGTTGTTTGCTAGTGATGGTATGCTACAAGCTGATTCTATTTTTACTGATAGTTAACTTCTTATCCATGCTTTGAACTCCAGTTCTTTGGATTTTTCCTATTTTGGTCTTATAATTTTGGACTGTAAGGATATTTTATGTACTAAGGATAATATCTCTGTTCTTTGGATTAGGCACTCGGAGAATAAGGGAGCCCACTCTCTTGCTAGAGCGTCTGTTCTCCATAGTCGCTTTCAGGTTTGGGTTGATATACGTAACTGTGCCTTGGATCATTATTCTACAAGATAACAATTATTTTTTCATTAAAAAAAACTCCACAGTCCACAGTGGGAGATGTCATGTCATCAATTTTCCGTTATGTACTTTAATATTCCTTTGTTGCATACGGCAGAAAATGTATGCTTTTGACATTTACGTCCATGTTCTGGGTACATTACGCATCATTATGTTGATGTTTTTATGAACATTGTTCAGACACTAAACAAAGAATTGTATGTCCAATATTAGCATATCATTATATATCAGTACCAAGCTGACGACAATGACTAAAATTAGGACACCACTCCACTCGCTATCAAGTGCCAAATCCCGCATTGATTTCAAGTCCCGTTTCCTAATGCGTAAAGAAAAAATTTGGAATAAAAAATAAAAATGAAAATGAAAATGTAAAACAAAATAATGAACTGCAAATATAGAAGGCAAACAAAGAAAGCAGGAAATTGCAACAAATTCCTAAAC
Source organism: Erythroxylum havanense (assembly GCA_024752395.1). NCBI lineage: Eukaryota > Viridiplantae > Streptophyta > Magnoliopsida > Malpighiales > Erythroxylaceae > Erythroxylum > Erythroxylum havanense. Next base: position 10,406 of record JANTNU010071470.1, read on the forward strand.
TGCAAATATAAACTTCTGCAAGGAAATCAAGGATAATCTAGTAGACGTGACAAAATGGCTTATTCAATTAGTAGTGACAACAAAAAGAAGTCATCCAAAATCAATAAACGAAAGCCATCTACCCATTTCTTATTGAGGATAGGCAACATTCTCAAACTGGCCAAAATCAACATTTTAAAGCCAGCAAGTGAATGCTGAAGAAGGTTCAGAAGGCATTGTACGCAATTTTTCAAGCTGTTGAAGAATCGATATTTGGAAAAATATCATGCGCAAACACAGCATAATAGGCGTGGGATATTTTGGCAAAATCCTATAAAGGCGATGAAAGTGTGAGACAAGTACGCCTTCAAACCTTTCGTGGTGATTTTGAGTCTTTACACATGAATGACAGAATCAATTGCAACATATTTTGATTGTGTTCAATTTGTCGTCAATCAATTAAGAGTTAACAGTGAAGAAATTTCAGACACCAGGGTGGTTGAAAAGATCTTGTGATCATTGACTGCAAAGTTTGATTACGTTGTTACAGCTATCGAAGAATCACAAGACATATCAACTATGTCGATGGAGAGATTGATGGGTTTGTTGTGTTCACATGAGCAACGAATGAGCCAGAAAGCCACAAGCTCAAGTTTTGAGCAAGCTTTGCAAAGTAATGTGGTACAACAAAGTCGTGGAGGCTACCAAGGCAGGCAAGGTCATGGTGGTGGTAGACAAAGTCAAGATCGAGGACGTGGACAAGGACGAGGAAGAGGTGAAAATTTTAATTTCACCAATAGAGATAGAACAAATGATAGCAATCATTCAAAAGGTCATGGAGGTGGAATTGGTAACAGATCTAATGTCAAATGTTATAGATGCAAAAAATATAGACATTATCAAAATGAGTGTTACACCAAAATGCCAAATGAACCGATGGAGCATGTCAATATTATCGAAGTGGATAAGAATGTTGTGCTTGCATGCAAAACAAATGATCCAGAAATGGAACATACAAATACATGGTATCTTGATAGTGGATGCAGCAATCACATGAGTGGGCAAAAGGAGTTCTTCTCACATCTGGATGAATCTGTGCGTGGACAAGTTAATTTTGGAAATAAATCCAAAATTTCTATTATGGGCAAAGGAGACATCAACATTCAATCCAAAGATGGTACGAATATCACTATCTCTGATGTTTATTTTGTGTCAGGACTTTTTTGGAATTTATTAAGTATTGGCCAGCTTGCTGAAAAAGGGCATAAAATGGATATCCATGATGGAGTTTGTACAATCAAAGGCAAAAATAGCAGAACAATTGCAAGAGTGCAGATGTCAAAGAACTGGATGTTTCCATTCGGTTTGCAAACAAAAACATTGATGAATCTTTCAACAATTTTGAAAGATGAAGATTGGCTATGGCATCTTCGTTTTGGTCACCTGAACTTCCGTGGGCTGAAGTTACTAGCTCAAAAAAAGATGGTGATTGGTTTGCCAGTTAATAAAGCTCCTGATCAACAATGTGAAGGTTGTATTTTTGGAAAGCAGCACAGAGAATCTTTTCCAATTGGAAAAGCTAGAAGGGCCAAACAACCTTTCGAGTTAGTGCATATAGATATTTGTGGCCCAATTGAGGTAGAATCAGTTGGACATAAAAGGTACATTTTGATCTTTGTAGATGATTTTACTAGAAAGACTTGGGTATATTTTCTTATAGAAAAATCATAGGCTTTTGCAAAATTCAAAGAATTTAAAGCTTTAGTTGAAAAACAAAGTGGTTATTATCTGAAGACTTTACAATCTGACAGAGGTGGAGAATTTACCTCAAATGAATTTTTCAATTTTTGTAAAAGTCAAGGAATCCGGAGTCAGTTGACAACTAGTTATACACCTCAGTAGAATGGTGTAGCTGAAAGAAAGAATAGAACAATTCTTGAAATGGCCAGAAGTTTGCTAAAAGGTAAAACCCTCCCAAAACCTTTTTGGGCAGAAACTGTTGCATGTACTGTATTTTTGTTAAACATATGCCCAACAAAGAGTGTCTTTAGAAGAACACTTAAAGAAGCATGGAGCGGTAATAAGCCAAATGTTTCTTTCTTGCACGTATTTGGATGTATTGCATATCCCCATATTCCAGATGAACGAAGAAAGAAACTGGATGACAAAAGCCAAAAGTGCATCTTCATTGGTTATAGTGATGTGACTAAGGGTTACAAATTATACAACCCTGTGATAGAAGAAGTGATCGTGAGCAGAGATGTGCAGTTTGTTGAAGATGAAGCATGGACATGGAATGAAAAAGATGATCAGCAACAAGGTGTTATCATAGAAAATGAGCCAAAGCAGGCAGAAACAATTAGATCTATGTCCGATAGCTCATCGCCTATTAGAAGTTCTCCTCCACCAACAGAAGTTGCAGAAACTTCAAAACGTCCTCAACGAACACGAACGATTCCAGCTCGCTTGCAAGATTATGTGGTCACCTCTGATCATGATAATGATGATATGACCACTGATGAAACTATTGTGAATTTTTGCCTGTTTGCAGATTGTGATCCAGTTTTTTATAAAGATGCAGTAGCCGATAAATGATGGGTTCAAGCAATGAATGATGAAATCCATTCAATAAAGAAAAATGACACATGGGAATTAACTTCTTTACCACCAGGTAAGAAACCCATTGGAGTCAAGTGGGTGTACAAGACGAAGTACAAGCCCGATGGTCAGGTGGATTGTTTAAAGGCAAGATTGGTCGTGAAAGGCTATAAGCAGAAGCCTGGAATTGATTATTTTGAAGTATTTGCACCAGTTGTCAGGATGGATACCATTCGAATGATTGTAGCACTTGCAGCTCAAAACCAATGGAAGATCCATCAAATGGATGTAAAATCAGCTTTTCTGAATGGCTTTCTTGATGAAGAAGTCTATGTTGAGCAACCACCTAGTTATGTGAAGAAAGGACATGAAGAAAAAGTCTATAATTTGAAGAAGGCATTATACGGGTTAAAACAAGCACCTCGTGCTTGGTATACTCAAATTGACGCATATTTGTTGCAGCATGGTTTTCAAAAATGTCCTTAGGAGCATACCCTATATATCAAGTCAAATTCCAATGGTGATCTCATTATTGTTTGTATTTATGTTGATGACTTGATATTCACAGGAAATTGTAAAGAGATGTTTGATAAATTCAGGGAGGCTGTGACTAGCCAGTTTGAAATGACAGATATAGGATTGATGTCCTATTTTCTAGGCATTGAAGTGCAGCAGACTGATGAAGGAATTTTCATTTCCCAACAGAAGTATGCCATTGATATTTTGAAGCGCCTTAAAATGGAGTCACTCAAGCCTATTCAAACTCCAGTTGTTGAACGATTGGAATTGAAGAAAGAAGGAAGTGGAGAACTGATAAATCCCACATATTTCAAAAGCATGGTTGGCAGTTTGAGATATTTGACCTGTACAAGGCCAGATATTACTTATGGTGTGGGAATTATTAATTGATTTATGGAAGAACCTCGCCAATCACATTTGCAAGCAGCAAAACGAATTCTGCGATATGTAAGTGGCACCCTTGTAATGGAATTTTCTATTCTTACGCTAACAATTTCAATTTAATGGGATACACCAACAGTGATTGGGGAGGTGATGTGGAAACTCGGAAAAGTACTTCCGGGTATGTATTCTTTCTTGGATTTGGATCATTTTCATGGTTCTCAAAGAAACAACAGGTTGTAGCACTTTCTTCAACAGAAGCAGAATATATGGCAGCAAGTTCTGCAGTATGTCAAGAAGTTTGGCTTCGTAGGATGCTGGGTGAATTGATAGATGAACAAATAGATTCTACGAAAATTATGTGTGATAATAAGTCAGCCATTGCATTAGCTAAGAATCCAGTCTTTCATGGGAGAAGCAAACACATCGGCATCAAGTATCATTATAGTCGTGAGCTAGTCAAAAATGAAGAAATCAAATTAGAGTTTTGCAGATCTGAAGATCAAGTTGCAGATATTTTGACAAAGCCGTTGAAGGCAGATGTGTTTGAAAAATTGAAAATGATGCTTGGTGTTGTTTCAAAATCAATTTAAAGGGAGGCTGTTGAAATATCTTAAAGTAGATTTTGAAATGATGCAGTCAAATGAAGAAGCCAATTTGGCTTTGATTTCGGCGCAACCTTGCTATCTTTAATAGGCAATAATTACTCAAAGCAAGTGGACAATTTGGCTAAGGAACCAAACCGCCCAGCTTTGCTTCTATATATATGTGTGTGCTGTGACTTAGAAAAAGAGTGTGTGTGTATGTCGTGAGTTTGAGTTGTATTAGTGTATATGATATTCACCAGCAGAGTGAATGACATTTATATTGGTGTAGTGCAGTGTGTGAGAGGAAAAATAGAGAGTTTACAGAGAGTTTACGTGAGGGAAAAATATTGTGAGTTTGAGAGAGAAAATAGTATAGTTATATTTGTGTACTTTGTTACAATTATATAAGAAGGAAATTCTCTCTAAATTATTTTTCTTCTTCGCCATCAATATTTTCTTTATTTGGTTCCAACATAACCCACCTCAAAACTTTGACAGGACATCCTTCAAAGGGCACACTTTAGGGTGGCTACTTAATAGTAACAAGTTTCCACAACATATTGCAATTCTAGTGTTTACCTAGTGAGATGCTACGCTTCTTATTAATATAACTTGTTTGCATAAAATATTCTGCTGACACAAAGACTAGTAGAGCATCTCAACATCTAGACAGACATTCAGACAACATAAACTGTAAATCAACATTGTTAATCAAAATGTCAGTGAAGGATGATCCTATATGTCCAATAAAGTTTCATGAATGCTACAAGATAAATGTGAACACATACAACTTAAACATGCACAAAATTGCCCGATGAACAAATCACGCATAGGAGTTCTTTTTCACTTGTAACATTTGTACAGTGGCTAGAGATGTTGACATGTCACACTAATCAATTCTTTGAAATGAGGAGCGGGAAGGAAGCTCGTGCATGTTTTGGTCCACGTATCCAAACAAAAACTCAATTTCTTTGAGATGATGAAATGAACATTCCAGAAATGTTGGCGCCTAAAAAAATTTCTTTTTCACTCTGGAAAGCATTCACTGCTACTGTAACATCCTGTCCCCATATTAAGGGTTATGACCCGAAATTTCAGTACATGCGAGCTCAAAGAGAAATTGAGATTTAAGGAATGCATCTTTCTTACTCATGCATCATGTTAGCATATATGTGCATAAATACGTAATGTTTCGGAAAAAAAGTGTAAATGCATTCATTGAAAACTTCCAGGTATAATTGATATTAGACGTGATTTTATTGAAAGTAAGGAGTAGAAAGAGTAGAAAGAGCGATCTTGGTATGAGTCGTGATGAGGAAAGATTTGGAGACAAGATTGGTAGTGATCTGGAAAATGTTCACTGGACATGCTTCAGTCTTTTAGCCACAACGTTTTCTATAGTAATCCAAATGGGGTGCTTCTAGATTTGGATTAAAATAGAGATATATGGCTACATTTTGTAAGAAGACATCGAATTTCAATTCTGTGTCTAAGAGTCTCAAATATTGTCATGAAGTGAAGAATTGGGTGTAGTGTTGGTGTAGGAATGAAAGTCTTATCTTCTGAATTTAGGGGCACGTTTTGGATTGATAAAGATAGATTTTGGCAAATTTTCCTTCTGAAACATTGTAGATATTTCTTTTATCATTCCAACGGTATAAAGTTTGCAAATTTTGGACATCTGAGTGAAAAGTTATGTGTCTTATAAGTGGAGACGTTCTGGAGAAAAAGTCAGACGAAGTTACTGTTCACCCTATCTTTCGTCTCAGTTTGACCGACTTCGTCTTAGTTTTTGCTGACGTCATCTTCATCTTAGTTTTATTCCTTGATGACGTCATCATCGTCTTAGTTTGACTTTTTTCGTCTCAGTTTGACCAACTTCGTCTTAGTGTTTGCTGACGTCATCTTCGTCTTAGTTTTGTTCCTTGCTGATGTCATCATCGTCTTAGTTTGACTAAACATCTTCTGGTCTAAATTTGACCTCTCAAATGAATGAATTGGCCTTTGCATTCTTCATAAGAGTTGTATCTCTTGAAATTATTTTTCCATCCGTATAAATAAATCCTTAATCAGATATATGTAGGGAAAGTTATAGTAATTTTCCCAATCTGTATCGTCTGATGATGTCATCATCATCTTAAAATGACATCATCATTGTCTGCTTTTAATTTGACCCCTCAGATGAATGAATTGTCCTTTGAGTTCTTCATAAGAGTTGTATCTCTTGAAAGTATCTTTCCATCTATATAAAGAAATCCTTAATCCGATATCTGTAGAGAAAGTTATAGTAATTTTCCCAATCTGTATCGTCTAATGATGTCATCACCGTCTTAAAATGATGTCATCATCATCTGCTTTTATTTTGACCCCACAGATGAAAGATTTAGCCTTTGAGACCTTCATCAAAGTTGTATCTGTTCATGTCCTCTTTCCAACCATTCAAGTAACACCTCAATCAGACATTTCTACAGAAAGTTATAGCTGTTTCCCCGAAACAGGTTTAGTAAGATCGAGGTCATAAACATGGTTGCTTCGTTTGACCATAACTTCTTCTCTAGACCTCCGAATGACTTGATTCTTGAACCATTGGATTTGTAAGACCGTCCTATTCCTCTCCACAAAAAATAGAAGCTATCTGAAATGAATTTGGAAAGATTAAGTGGAACAGGTGGGACGGGTACAGTGAGTGTACTCTTAAAGGTTATGAACTGGTGTTATCCCACTGAACATACTTCAGTGTTTTGATGATATCTTGACTTTTAGAAATAAAAATGAGGTGATTTCTGATTCATGATTAACTAGAGACATAGGTCTACAAATTCTATGAAGGATCCGATCGACAATTTAGCCCCTAAGACTTTCAATTTCTGGAGTGAACTCGGTGTAGTGTTCACCCTAGGGTTTAAAGAACAGACTTCAGTATTTTGGAGATATCTTGAGCTATAGAGCTCCGATCGATCCGATTCTTAAAGTGATGGATTCATAAGACATATAGGGACATTTCTCTAAAAGAAAGTTTTGTTAAAGTACTTCATTTACCTGATCGAAATAAGGAGACAAGATATCAGTTTTTAAGGCAAAAAGAAAGGGCAATTTTGGAAGTTTACTTAAGAAGTTAAGTTAGAAGGCTTTAATGGAGGGGCCTATGGGTCATTCCTCATTCATTAAATGACATGGTACTATAAAAGCAAGTGGGCTGTCGTTCTTCCCTTGTTGAAGCCTGATACAAAAGAGCAAAAGAATAAAAGAAGATGAGATGAGATGAGAGAGAGAGAGAGAGAGTCGTGGAGAAAGAAGAGAAGAGCGAAAGAAGAAGAGAGAAGGAAGAAGAAAGAAGAAGAAAAATGAGAGAAATCAAGGCTTTCAAGGTAAGTTCATCTTC
>JANTNU010075426.1:0-17728 GCA_024752395.1 Erythroxylum havanense
CAAACATAAGGTGTATGAGTTTAAGCTCTTGTCATTTCTGGTGATATTGGACATTACCATTTGAAGTAGTTAAGGCTCTGATGAGTCTGGACAAACCTTCCATAACCACAACAAAAAATATAAAGGGACAGCGGATCCCTTTGCCTCAGTCCCTTAGCACTTTTGAACGTCTTGGAGGGAATTCCATTAACCAACACACTTAAATTAGAAGTCTAAATATATTCCATAATCCAATTTATAAATACCACAGACATTTCTAAGATTTCTAGCATAGATCTCTCAAAACTCCAATTAACCATATCATAAGCTTTGTAAAAGTCGATCTTCAACATACATCCCTTAGTTTGCCTACCAAAATAATTTTTAAATAATTATTGTAATAGAAGGATGTTGTCTCCTATGTTCCTGCCACGAACAAAAGCTCCTTGGGTAATTTCTATTTTTTCTGCAAGTATCCCTTTCAATCTATCTGCTAATAGTTTTGCAATTACCTTGTATATTTAGTTGCAGCATCAGATAGGATGAAACTCTCCCAGATTCAGAGGATGTTTCTTCTTCAGTACTAAGAATATAAAGGTGCTATTTAATACTTGCAACATTACCATATTCTTGAAGAATTCCAATACTGCTTCAATAACTAATTGGCCTGTGATATTCCAAGTCTGATGAAAAAAAACTAACTGTGAACCCATCCAATACTGGGGCTTTGGAAGGGTGCAATTTGAATATTGTGGCTTTTATGTCATTCCTAGAGAAAGGAGAGATTAATACATCCTTCCGATACTCTTTTATGGCCCCCTCCAACATGCTGTTCATATTGGCAGAAGGTAGTTCCACCACTTTAGGACCCATCAATTTTGAAAAATATGATCTAGCCATTTCCAGCAACATCTCCTGATCAATTTACATGATTCCATTATTGTCCTGTAAGTTCACAACTCAATTATACTTACATATGGACAAAATAGAAGCATGGAAGAACTTGGTGTTTTCATCTCCTTCCCTAAGCCAATTCAATCTTGCTTTCTACCTTTGAATGGAGTTCTGTACTTCCAAGGCCTGTACATACTCTCTTAATAGTGTCTATTCTTTTACTCTACCATTAACATCATCTGGATTAGCATAGTTGCAGAACTTGTAGCTTCATCGTCAACACCTTCTGAATTTTAGTACTAACAAAAATCTTAACTACATTTCTCACCTTTTTTCAGTTTTTACATTAACTGAAATGCCTTATACTCGTAGATCTCTTGCTACCAACGTCTGTTTATGAGTTTATGGAATCCCTCCATTTGAATAGCTCAATTAAGGAAACAAAATGAAGGTCCCCTTCTTTTTACCTTAACACTACATTAGATTAGTTGATAACACTGAGTTGAGGTCAGATTTTCTCCATATTGAACAACCGATTGTGAGAACTTATCCAGCCATTATGAATTAACCAAGCATCCATCCAGTTTTTTCCGAACCGGCATAGTCCCTTGTTGGCTATTAGACCATGTAAGCAAATGTCTAATAGAGTGTAAGTCTGTCAACTCCACAGCTCTTAACATATTAGTGAGTTCCTTCGTGTCTACTAGTGTGTATATCTTTCTACCTTTAGCCTCCTTAGAATTTAAAATATAATTACAGTCATCGACCACCATCCAAAGGGTATTGACAGTGTTATGTATTCTTTGTAAATAGTTTTACAAGTTGTTGCGTTGGAAAGAAAAGTTGGTCACATATACCAAAGACAAAACAAATTTTGTACATTAATCTTTGATCTTGCAAGAACATGAATAATTTGATCGCTCTCCTCTTTAACTGGTACCTCCATCATATCAGAATTATAAACGCATATGATACGCCCATTAAAATGTGACCTATGGTTGGATAAACTCCTCTAATGATTCCCTAAAATATTCTGAATATTTAGTATATTTAAATATTTTATTTGAGTTTTTAGTAAACCAATCAGCACTGGTTTCTTTTCTTTGATGAGTTCTTTAAGTATTGATTATTTTGAGGGATCATTTAGCCCCCTCGTATTCCATATTAAGAGAGACATTCCAAGGATGTCACCCATTTGTTTTTCTTCCTACCTTTTTTTCTCACCGCATTTCTCTTAACTACTACTACTATGGTTTGAATAAGTTCAAACTCTTCTAACTCAAAAGGTACTTTCTTACCTATATTAGCATTTTGATCAGGTACTATAGTCTCCATTTCCTCCTTATCTTCAGTACCCCTTCTCTCAGGATCATCCGCGAAACCTGTCTTTGGACCTTAGCACTCGTAGTCAGTTAATCCTCTCCACTCCTTGCCGGATGACTGTAGCTGGGACTTTCTAGATGAATGATTCTCCATCCCTGGGTTGTTAGACGTATTTGTTTGACATATAACCTTCCCAATTTGTTCCCCTACTCTACTAACCTCTATATTTCCACTCTGAGTTTCTACTTCTTTTGTTCTCAGCTTTGTTTTGTCATGTTTTATTATTTCTGATACCCCGTGTGAAAGACTTTTTTAATCGGTTGCCACTTTTTTATTAACGATAGGTTTCTAGGGATAAAACACCGAAATTCTCTATGAGCCATCACTCCATTGGCATCCAAACTCAGCATTGTCAAATTATCTAGTAACTAAGCCTCTTTCAAAATCTTAGTACACACTTTGGCATAGCCAACTCTTTCCATATTAGTTGTTGTAGTATCCATGGTTATCGGTTTGCCTAAGGAGCTAACCGCGTAAGCCAACTCCTCAGGTGTCCATAACTCCATTGGCAAGTTGTGCAGGTGTACCCAGATCAGAAAGGTCTCAATCCCCTCTTTGTCCATTTCCAATCCTGGTCTTCATCATTGCAGAACTACAGGCTGATCGCTTATATGCTAGGGTTTATATTCTGTGATCTCCAACAGATTACAATCTCTTTCAAACTTAAAAAGGAGCATCCCATCTTCCCTAAGTAGTACCCTTTCCAAACCCTTATGACTCCATTTGGCTTTAGCCCAAGCATTCACCACTGGGAATGTCAGTCTCTTGTTCCAGAAGAAGCCAATGAGGGCCGAAGACCACGCATTCAATCTTACTTCAAAAAGTTCCTTTTAGGGGCAGATAATACCATCCCTCATCACATTAGGGAAGTGTTTCAAGGTTACCTTGTTTGAAGCGTGAACCAATTTTTTCTTCTAGGCTCTATTGGGTGTCACTTCATTCTCAATCATTGGCTTGCTCCTTACGACTTCCTATGTTTTGGATTAATCTACTTTTGAAGGTTTCTATAAAAATTCTCACATCTAACACCAAAAAATCTTCCTTTAAGCCAGAAGATTCACCTACTTCCATCCTGGTTACTTTCGGTCCTGACTAGGCTTGGCTGGCGGGAGGAAACTCTCGATGATCGTAGGTTGGCCAAAGAAGCAGGAACAAAACAAAGGTTGGTGGGGAGAGAAACTAGCCTAAAAAGGTTATTTTGTGGGAGGGTAAAAAGGTGAAAGGGCTAGTGAAAAGGGAGAGTAAAAAGGGCTAATGACGGAGAGAGGCTGTTAAGTGTTTGTTTAGATGGACATATATCAGTAGAACTTTTTTAAGAAGAACTTTTCTAAAATGTCATTTGACTGTCATTTAAAAATAGTTTTTTGAAAGAGCTTTATACAATAGACTGTTTGACAACACAAAAATAAAAAGTACTTTTAATTTTAACTATAGTTTATTTTGTAATAAAAATTATTTATGCAAATAAATATTATTTAAAATATACTAAACAATATGCAAAACACAATATATTAATTATTATATAATTTTAAACCATATAAAACATAAATGAAAATATATCTAACCAAATCTTTTATATGTATTATAACATAAGTAAAACTAATATTAAAAATAAATATTAAAACATATTTAAAAAGTCAAATAATATTATATTAATCTTAAAATAAACGTGAAGATGTGCTTGTAAGTATTGTGGGAATTATGTGTAAAGCATAAGAGCAAAGGGGACTAAAAAAAGAGGCTTATTAATTGATATGAAAAATCTACCTAAAAAAGTACTTTTTTGAGAAGCTCCAAATATGAGCTTCTTAAAAAACTGTATTTTAGCTGCCAAAAAAAATCATATCTACTAAAAAAGTGCTTTTTTATTTTACAGCAAAACATTCATTTTTTAAAAAACATTTTTGCACTGAAAAAAAATGTTTATTCACCCTCCAAAAGCTCAACAAAACAGGTACTAAGTTAACATGCTTTTAGCTAGATGGTCTTATCTTCATAAGCACGCTTCCTCGTTAGATTGATATCATCATCGTTGGGGTCTTACAAGAACAATTAGTGTAGCAGCTTATAGTTTGCACATTATTTTTGTCAACTTTTTTTATAAAGCATTTACTATATAGAATGCTGAATCCTTATATAGGATTTAGGATCCTGCATAAGTCCTCAGTTTTCCATTGTATATGATGGGGTTTTTGGTTTATCAAGCTTCACTTTAGAATCCAAACTAGGTATGTATCCATCTTTCTAATTATGCAGCTAAAGCCCCTTGCTTCACATTTATGGTCTTCTTGTGCTCCTAATGTCAATTACTTTCCATTTCTTGGACCTTAACATCAATGATATATTAACTACATTTCTTCAACTCAACATATGCCTTTTGCTTGTTGATGTTACAGGACATTACCACAGAACCAAATGGTTTTGCGTGTAATATAACGAGGTATAATGTGATCGACTTGGATTTTACCATCTATTACGTGGTAGTGGTTGGTTGGTTGGTTTGATTGTCATTTTATTCTCTTTTTATTCAGTTACCAAAAAAATCATTAAACACATGGCATCAAGTTAATAAATTCTAATGTGATGTGTTCAGATTTTATTAATTTTATGTGTTCAATATGATATGTTTAGAAACTCAATTATATATTGTAATCATAGTTGTGATGAGTAATTGTTAATGTACTAGCTAATTAATTTATTTATATCTACATTATTAAATTCTTGTAATATATGTTGGTTTATGCCCTATAGTCAATCGGTTTGATTGTAGTTTATTGACAAAATTATTAATAAAAGCATTCTTTATCTTTATGTATTAATTACATTTAATGTTTTAATATTAAAAATAAAATCCTTGGAATAATTAATGTGTAACTGAAATTATGACGATATCATAATTTTAAGATTTAATTTACATTTACATATTATTCCTAAATGTTGTTACTTGTAGTTTCATTAAGATGGGATATTGTTGAAACGGTAAAACTATCACATATTATGTTTCTTTTTTATGAAGAAAGTAATTGATCTCATAAATTAAAGTAATGAGATACTTAAATTAATATGTGAGTAATTATTAGAGAATAAGTCATGGAACTGACCCAATTATAAAAATCTCAAATGGAATACTACTTATATGTGTATGGATTTTTATAATGATAGTTGTATAATTGATCTTTAGACTTGAGATTACTAAGGTATCTTGTGTGGGAATTACTGTATTTTGATGGTACTTATAAACCATCCTAGGATAATTCAGTTGGTAATAATTGGATGCAATATTAAACATATGGAGATAGTTGAGTAAGTCAATAAAGAATTCGTCACTCTAAAGTAATTAAAAAGAATGTTCTACTATTTTTTATTAGTAGTGATTTATGGAATTATCTAGCCAGAGTGAATTGACATTTGGAAAGACGTATTCAAATTTCAATTATAAATCAATTACTAATTAGCAAGAACGGAAATGATTAGACTAAAAGAGTAGTACTTTGTTCAATTGGAAAATTTGATGACGAAAGGATTAAATTATACATCATAATTATGTATAGAAAAGTTAAGTCAAACCATTTTGATATTCATGATATTTGGGTGGTCTTGACATGTTGCTAAATGTCAATCTTGATATATTATTATAAATTATTTAATTGAAGAATTAAAGATAAATTAAAAAGGATTTTAATTTATCTAATTCTAATTATGAATTATAATTATAATTTATAATTTATAATCATTGTCAATATATTAGGAACCTAATGGATCACACATCAAAGAGCAATTTGTGAAAGAAAAATCAATTTAATTAAGTTGGACTTAATTATAAAGTTTGAGTAACTTTATGGATCAAATATAAGGTATTTAATTTTATTAAAATTAAGTTAATTATAATTAGAGTATGACTTTAATTATAATTAAGAAATATAATTTTAATAAAAATACAAAACCACCCTAATAGTTTTTCTATTAATAGGAAGAAAAGATAAAGGAGATAGCACTCTTACAGTCTTCTTCTCAAAGTGTTGAAAAAATATTTTGGGAATGTCATCAGAGGTTGGACAAGTGAATAATTTGTAAATGACAAATTGGGAAAAGTTTCAAAAAAATTTTAACGGGAACACAAACAAGGTATGATTTTTTATGATTCTTATTTTATTTTACTTAAGTTAATCAATTATCAGAATCCGCTCAAAATCTGTAAAGGATTTTTATTTTCCACTGTACTCGTGATTTGATCACTATTAGATTCGAACAATATACACTATAAAAAATTGAACCACTTAAATTTGAAAGACTATATTATCAAAGGAAATGCTGAAGTTCTTACAATATCTATATTTCTTATATTCATCTTAAGTTCCATTATTAGTTGTGTTGCCTAGCAATGGAATAGCATGGAAAATAAAATGAAGTAAAAAAAAATTTTTGAAGACTGGTAACACAATATAAGTCAATTGTAAACTACCAAAAAAAATACGTGTTTTGACCATAAAATGTCCCAAAGATATCGGGACTGGTGGAACTTCCAACATATGTAATGTCCCCAAGTCTTGATTACATTTGCATGCACTCGAAAAGAAACAACATCCCCCGCCAAATTCGCTCTCTCTCTTCAAATCTTTAATCCTTTCTGTTTTACTCAGTCTTTCACATCCAGTAAATCCGCTCATATCAGACCAGTTCAGCCTCAACAAAATGTTCTATCTATTTCAGTTTCAACAACAACAATAATCATCCCTCTCTCACTCTCTCTCTCTCATCTTTCACATTATTCTTCTTTATCAATTGTTTCTTATACAACAACAACACGTTTTCAGCGAACTTTGATGCTAAAAACATGACCCTAAAGGGTGGCACCCGCCAAGCTTGTGCTGCATGCAAGCACCAGAGAAGAAGGTGCACATCCGAGTGTGTTTTGGCACCTTATTTCCCAGCTGATCAAACTGAGATGTTCAGAAACGCTCATAAGCTATTTGGTGTAAGCAATATTGTTAAGATACTTAGAAATGTGGACAATTCTCAGAAAGCTGAGGCAATGACTTCCATTATTTGCCAAGCAAATATTCGTGATAGGTACCCTGTTCATGGATGCTTAGGCATGATCAATCATCTGAGGTACCAGATTTGGCAGGCTGAAGAAGAGCTTCGTGCAGTTCTTGCTCAACTTGAAATGTACAGGCAACTCCACCAACAGCAACATATTTCTTCTACTGCTGACGAAGTTCCATCGCAACTAGAACTAGGCATGGCTCCTCCTAGAAATGCCCTTCAACTCTTTAGCCACAATTCTCATCCTTTGAACGCATTGACTGTGGCACAACAGCAATCCTATTCTAATAGCAGCTACGTAGGTTTCAGTTCTAGTTGCTTGGATTCCAAGGAAAATGCAGGGAATTCTTTGTCGGTTCAGCACCCATATGCTATTAACAGTGATCCCAATTTAATGGCAGTTCATCGCTCTCATTTGGTACCTTCACATACGCAAGCTATCCAACAAGAAGTTGTTCAAGATTATGACGAGTTACACCCATTCTTCGACACAATTGACGACAGACAATCCTACATCGATTCCAAAGAAGCCTATGACTCGAGGTACGCATACAATTGGTATCTTTACAATGTTTCTATACTGTCAAGGATATGGTGTAACATTAATATTTAATTACACTGCAGCTCTGCAGAATCACTGAGGGACACAACACAATCGGTGGAGCACGTTGCAGAGAACGAATTGAAAAGTGCTGCTGCATGCTTCAGTCTTACCAGTGTCAATTGATTGGTCAGTAAAACAAGAAATGGAGAGAAAATGCCGTTTCTTCCATCCCAGGATAGAGAAATCGAATCATGAGTGAGCTAGAGAGAAGTACATAAAGATTTCAGGGTCTTATTTTAAAATTCGTATCATAGAGAACAGTATTCCACAATTTTGAAGTCACATTCCCCATTTTCTTCCTCGGGGAGATGTGATGTAATGTAGATATTTGCTTAGTTTCCTCCTGTAATCAATAACTGTTGACTTTTTTTTGGTGCTATTTTCATGAAATGGTATAATGTCAAGAAAGTGCAGATATCATAAGATGGATGTATACAAGTGGATTTTAGTGAGAGCCCATTATGCTCGCAGAACCAGCAGCGTAGGGGAGTTCAAAGTCTGGTTCTCTATCTATATCCTGTTAAGGAAGTCTTCTTAGCTCTAACCGGAGTCTAAAGTATCGAAGTTCCCTGATGTGTCATTCGTCAAAAACATATCAGGTGGATCCGTAGTAGATACCACAGTAAATGGATATCCTTTCAGGATGAAACCTTGTTTTCCTGGATAGAAAGTGGTCTAAGAAGAATATAATGCAAAAGGAAAAGAAACGATTGAGAGTTGGCTCATTTGGTATGGGTGTTGATTGTGGACTTGGAATATGGCCACAAAGAATGGAAGGAAACAAATTGCATCTCTGACACGATCATTCCAAGTCAAGAAAGTGATAGAATGGAAAAGAAGAAAGTTTTGCAGAACCTGGGAAATAAACAAATTGCAGGTACCGAATATCACATTGATAAATCCATTATTGGCATAAACAAAAATACAAAAGACTGCATGACTGCCAAAATATCTGAATAGTATCATGTACAATAAGGGAGGGGTTCAGGCCGCATTATCGGCCACAACAGGACCATTCTTAAATTCTGGGTTTACTTTCGACCAATGTGATCAACAGAAGCGATAAATAACAAAGTTCATCTTCACCTATTATTGACATTTGATTAGTGGAACTTAGATAACCCTGGTGTTGTAGGAGCCGCAGAATGGGCATTTGTGGTAAAGCCAATGGAAAGGAGCAGCCCCTTTCTTCTCGCAATCATTACATAGAATGGCCTGCAATTCCTTAAAAAAAATTAAGCTAAACGAAAACTTAAAGCTCCGCTGCATGCTAAAACTAAATATGAGATCAACCTGAGTTTTCTTTGAATATTCATCTGGAATTTTCTCTTCAGCCAATAATGCGTCTAACATCTTGAAGTATACCTGAAACAGACATTTAGGAAACTAGGGACTAAATTAATGATTCTGATTTGCAGAGAATGGAGATTCAACTGCCTTGTAATGTACATACAAGAGCATAGAAACCATTATCGATGGAATAAACAGAAATTCTAGGTATTGGGCAGTGGATGTTTGCCTAGCCATCAGCTTGTCTTGAGAATTGTATTCCGTTTCAAAAAAGGACGACGTTTTCATATGTCTGACTGAGCACAAGTGTATTTCATAAACAAATGACTGCATTGGACAACTAACCTGCATGTCTCCAAGCGACTTGTTACAGATTGGGCAAGTATAGTTTGTGTACGTGTAATCCTAGTAGCAGCAGTGAAAGCAACCGTAAATTTGTGAAACATACAAAAATTTAAAGAAGAAAGAAGATGGAGATTCATCAGACCCAGGCACCTGAAAACATGTTGAGTGCATAAAATGACCGCAAGGGAGAGCCTTTATTGGATTGCTGGATGTAAATATGTCCTCATGGCAGATTGGGCAGTTGTCCTCCACACTTTTTTCTCTACATACATGTACTGAAAGGGACCTTGACATGCAGGCATTGCAATTCATGCAATGGAGGTAATCGATTCCCAATCCCTTTCCCACCCGGCAAAGATTACAGAAAGGGCAGTGATAAATTTCCCTGTTGAAATAGGCTGAAGTTATGATGTTGAATTGCAGAAAATTCGGAATAAAAAGGTATGAAATTGAGTCCTAAAAATTGCAACTTTTATAAAGTAACTAATTGCAATAAGCTAACAATTTATCAGAAGTGATTAAAGTAAAACGTGGAAGTGATTTTGATTGCAATTTGATATGGATAGATATTAAAGGCGCCACCTAGCATCATCAAACAATTTGCAGATCCTGCAGTAGTATCTTGCCATTGATAACTTATTGCAGGAAGCAGTTAAGCATGTCTGTCCAATTGGCTGAATAACCAAGCATCTCATGCACATCATCCTTCCGACAACTCTCCTGAACAAGTAGCAGAAGCAAAAGAAACAGAAAATGAAGGGATTTGGGTTAGTTAGTCATTAGAAAAATACTAAAAATATAAAAACTACGCGGATGAAAACTTATTCAAAAATTCACACCTATCTACTGAATGATCAGCTATCTCATCATGGCAACGTATGCATGTATAAAGTTGGGTGCAACATTCCATGACAAGTTTGCAGTTCCTTTTGTAATGTTTGCAACCCAATGTCAGCTTTAGAGGGTCTCTATATGATGGACATTGACCTGGAATTTCTCCGGCATTACTTGAGACGTATAGTTCTTCTTGAGATATACGTTGACGAACAATCCAACGGCTGAAAAAGTGTGCAGGCTACTGTTATTCCAGTGATAAACAGTACATACAAAAATGGTTAAAGATGCATTTAAAACATGGTGACAGGTGTTAGTTCAAGAGAAAAAATGTTTCCTATAGTTCAAAATATAGAAGATCTCAAATCATTATGGTTCTAAACTACATCTTCTGGTACGAACTTACAAGGTAATAACCAGTAAAACAAATATTGTCCATGAATTTGATGACAGTAAACTATCTTGATTGCAGTCCTACAAAAGTCATGCTATTCTGTTATCTCCAGTAGAAGTATTAAGAGCACAAAAAATTTGGAGGCCAACCTCATCAGTAAGTTCTGCATTAGACGTGATTTTTTCTGACAATCAAGGGAATGGTCACGTGATACTCTTCTTATTGCAGCCTCGAGATTTTCTTGACTTAATGTCAAAAGGTGTTCATGCTGCCTGAACTTTGAAGTTGGTAATAGAGATGGCTGACCTGGTTTATTTATTTTATCTCTGACATCAGGCATCCTATTGCAATTCTTGTCAGAACCTTCCAATGGAAGTTTTCGATGTTCCAAAAATTCACTATTAATTTGATCTTCATGACAAACATCTTTCTTTTCGTCTAAATTGTTTTTTGTTAACATCTCTAGGTTTGTCCCGAAGCAGTCTTGCTGTGTAGCAATGATGCCTTCTTCACAATCTACATCTTCTTTGTCAAGGTCTTTAGAAAGATATTTTGAGACAATCTCAAGTGGGTCTGCTCTACAAGGACTCAACTCCTCCGCAATATGAGGAATATCATAACCTTCCCACCATTCCCTTAGCCATTCATCAAACATGGTATTCTTTGTGATCTTATGCAAGATGGACATCATGGATTGCCGCTCTCCTGGTGTTAAAAAGCCAACTAGCCAAGGTATCATATCTTGCAAAGTTTCTGCTCTAGCTCTTCCTAGCATGTGGCCTATAATCTTTTCTTGCTCCTGCATAGAGAAGTATTGTCTACAGACGGTCCAGATTTCTATTTCTTCACGATTGATGTGATCAAAGAGCAACTTGTGTATCGCTACGAATTTTCTATGGAGTTTTACACACAACTGACTGTGCATCATAATTCTCTGGTCCTGCATATTTGAATTGGCACCCAAAACAGGAATTTGCAGTTCAGACAAGTCATTCAAAATAAAAGAAATTTTACTCAGGAGTTTAACTTCAAGTTTGTGGTCAAGGGTGTAGGACAAGCTAAGGTTTCGGACTTCTTCTTTGGCTTCCAGAACTGGAAATACAATTTCATCCTCCATATCACTGTGGAACTGATACCGAGATCGCAGGAGATTGAAATGCTTCTGGAACTCCATGAGCAGGCCTCTGTTTTCAGCCAATTGTGTTGAACTAAGAACAAGGTCATTCAGATCTTTCTTGAGAGCCTTGTGGAAGAAAAAAATGATATCTATGGCCAGTGGTTCATTACTGGAAGAAGTTTCTGAAATCTCTTCACCAAATAATTTGGAAGTTGGCAGGGACGAGTTTATCGCGTTAGGGAAAAACAAATGGAGATTTATTTCACTAGTGTATGATGTGTCATACGTCTTAGTTTTGTGGGAACCAGAAGATGAAGAAGCAGAGAGTAACTTCTTTCCATTGTTAGCAGAGAAGAGTTTCGCTCTAGTAATGGTGGGTTTTTTACATGGTTGCCTGTTCAAGGGAGAGCATCCATTAGCTAGATTGATATGCTCAGACAGAAAGGAAAATCGACTCTGAAACATATTCTGGAAGTAGTTGCTAAAATCTTGAGCAGATATTTTCCCTGAATAACCCATGCGATACCACTCACGTAAGAGAGATAGAAAACTGTTGACTGAAAAATCTGCCTGGCTTATGATTTGAAGAATAGACCTGGATTCATTCTCTGAGAGATTGGCTGCAAACCAAGTTGTTGCGCATTTTAACAGTCCTATTGGCATCATATTAAGGCTCATATAAACAATCTGCTGCTGCATTTCATGGCTGCAGTATTTGTTTATAAGGGGAAAAACCTAAAAAAAAGTGAAAGCTGATTACCAATTATAGACCGGCACCTTACTCAAGATTTTGGAAACTTGCATCCGGCCTAAGGTGAAAGTTAAAAGGTAAAAAGGAAAGTACCTCTGTTTCTTGAAAATGAAACTGTTCAGTAATTTCAATTGCAAAATACTGCAGTTCCTGGCAAAAGGTCTCAACAAAGCTGGTAACAGGCGTACCATCTTGACCATCATGATGAAACAAAAGGTGTAAACTCTCTATACGTTTTTCAATGGATTGCACTTTGAATGAGGGTTTAACATGGTCTTTTGCAAATTCAATTACCACAGGATAGAAAAACGTCCTCAATGCATTCCTGTTAGCAGAAAACAACCTGTTAGAAAAATAGAAAATGCACAGAAAAATAACAGTAACAAGGATCAAGAAAGGGATAGCAGTGACACAGGAAAAGTAAAAGTGGATTTTATTAGAATTTTTGTTAATAAAGGACATGCTTCAGCAGCCATTAAATACCTGTAAAAGATAATCACATCAGCATGAAATTTTACCCTCGCAATTATTGAATTCATGTTCACAGAACTGGTCAAGTATCTAGATTGGTACATCACCTCCATGATTTCTTTCAAATCTTTCAAGATTGTGCAGTGCCAAAGGTGAAGATATCTAACCAAATTGCTTTGAACATTCCTTTCAGTGCTGGGTATCTTCTTCCAATTCCAGATTTCTTTGTGAGGCCACATAAAGAGGACCAGTTTCACTTCATTTTGCAATTGCAAAGATCCATTAGGTTCTTGCTCTTTAATCTTGGTAAAACACTCAAATTTTGATTGATCATCTCTATAAAGCCAAGAAAGGACCACCTTCAAAAGAAAAGTTTGAAATGCTCAATAGCCATGAAATTTATTAGAATTAAAAAAGGAGTTCAACCCACTACCTCTTGCAGTGACTTATCTTCCGGCACAATTTCTCGTATGCAATGTTTGACTTCCACTTGTTTTTCATGAGACAGGGTTCTCATCATCCATGGCAAAAGATCCTTTATCAATATTATAGGAACACTGCTAAAAAACTGCCACACAAGAGAAGCTTGCTCCTTGGGAGAGAAATGCTGCATAAGTAATCGAAAAACCTGCATCCAGTGCATTGATAACGTAATCATGTAGAAAATTTCCAATATTCAACTAAAGTATCTTTTCTTGAAACAATTAAGAAGCATTTAAGTAATCGGAAAGGGAGCCCCTTTCCTTTGGTCATGAAATTTACAATCACTGTTATCAACTTCCATCTTTCATCCTAGTTATGAACCTTGGCTAAGTACCTAATGATATCATTTGAAAAGGTGTGTACCAGATGGATTCTTGGAAACTTGAAGGCTACTATAAGTCCATATCAGATATCACTTCATCAATGAAGTTGACCAGAATCAGCAAATAAAAACATCAATCAGAGAAAAGCTTATTGTTTTAGCTAAAACATTGAAAGAAATTGAGAAGTTTATTTAACTACTTTATCTTATGAGCATCAATAGGCAATTGATAACTGCCCTCCTTCTGGCTGTTGTGAGGTTTGGCAATCTCTCTCAGACTTTATTTAAAGAAGGTAAGTATCTTTTACTGGCTTTTATTCAAGTCTCTGTCTACATCCAGGGAGTAGCATCGAAATCTTTTAAGTATATCAGCTGAAAAATTATGCAACATTGCAAGTGGATAGGCCTACAATAGTGCAGGAAATGGAATATTACTAATTTAAAGTGATTGTCCACATCGGAAGGAGGCTTCACTAAGTTTTCTTTTCACAACATAATATAAAATTGTTGTTCAACCAAAAGAGCCAGGGTAATTATCCATTAGTTTTCACAGCTTGATGAAAAATTTTCCATATGACAAAAGGTCGATGTCCCAGCTTGATGAAAATTTTTCTGTATGATAAAATGTTATGTCCTATGAACAATTTTAGAATTGAGAATCCAGAACATTTCATAGAGGAATATTTAAACAAAGATTGCATAGGAAGAGGAAAGCAGTAGTTTTGTATATAAGTTATTCACAAAAGAAAGAAAACACTACCTGCTCCTCTTCTTTCAGCATATGATGGAAAATGGAACACTGCATGGTGCTGATACACAATACGAGATCTTGAAATGGTTTGACACCATTTTCCTTTCCATCCATCAATACATCCAAGCAACGGGAAACAGCCTCAATAGCGTCGTCTATGCTTCTATGTTCTAACATAAAAGTACATACGACATTTTCAGTATAAGCATTCAATTCTGAGAAGATGACCTGCAACAAGAAAACGCCTTCAGTCATCTAATCATATCATTTAACTGAAACCGAAAACTGAAGAGTAAGGCAATAGAGATAAACTATGGAACTCAATAAATTGAAATCTGATTCCCAAAAGTTAGATCATGAAGCAAAATAACAAACTCCACACTACTCAGATGCCTAAATATAGAACTTATACTCGTTTCTTCATTCAAAATAAGTTCCAAAGGTAGATACCCACTACCTTAGTACCTATAACTTTGTAGTTAGCACTACTCAGACTTGTCAATTAAGAGGCTGTTCTTAATTGATTGCATAAATAAAACTTGTTACTTAGGAGTAATAAAAAGAATCTGTGTACAAGTAATCTGGCTTAGTTAAAGTTAACTTTAACCAATATGTATCAAGTCAACGCCTTTATATCGATAAGAATTAGCTAACATATATACTATCAGTATCAAAACAAGAGACGAACAGTTAGGAATAATCACAAAACACATATTAAATGGATCGTTTCGTAAACAACAAATGATGGTACAAAGCAAAAAGCAGATCAAGAGCTTCACCGACCTCATCTTCCGCGGCGCAGTGATACTTGTGAGCAAGTTTGATGAAATCGAACCTCCGGCGAAGCTCAACTACAAGCTCGCGGGAGGAGGATCCACTCTCCGAGGTGGTAACCGCCAGCTGGAGGAAGTCTTCGAGCTCCACTCGAAGTGCATGGTGGAAAAGAACGAGCAAGAGCACGGGAGCATCCTGGAGCGGGACGTCGGAGAAAGCAGCGGCATCATTACCCGAAAAGTCGCCTCCGCGGCCGTCGTCGCCCATGCGAGGGAGGAGGGAGTAACATGAACGGCGAGAGACTAGAGGAGAGGAGAAGGCTTGGCATTGGTGGTGGAGCGACGGATATAACGGTATCTGCTATCGTAAGATATGTGTTTGTTTGAGAGTGCCTGCCTCGTTTATGAAGCTCCCCAAATAATTTAAAATTCGAAGTTCTTCTAATCAATTTTTTACAGAGCTTGAGGAGGACGTCGTACCAAACGGCCAACGGTTTCTGTGCCTTTATTTTTTCCACGTTGACAATTCAGCCCCACGCGCCTGTGCATGTTTTGATAATATCAATCAAAACCTAAGAAAAATAAAGATAGATAAAATCTTTGTTCCGGTTAACCAATTTTTATATACTTTATTAAATCTTATTTAGATGTTTATATAGAATTCACACTGGTTCTGCCGGATTCTGGCTGAACGGTACGTTGCCGTTTGGATCCATGCGTTGGCAACTTGCTGTGATGATTCCGACGTGAGTATACCTGCAAAACAAGGAAGGCACGTCGGGGGTGATGTTCGGATTAGTCCCTCCGACACTCAAGTAAGTCTTTTGGTGAAGGTGAGGTTGATTAAATCAGAGAAAACAACTAGGTTACGAGTTTTGTACCTAAATTATGGGAGAAGATTACCTTATATATGGTTTTGCCGTCAGGTTTAGGTTTGAACGTCTCTTTACATATTTGCATGGGGGACGTTCTCTTACTGTTGGGCTATGGGTGTGTGGATCAGGCCCAAATTAACCTATGAGGTGAGACCGACCGATCGGCCTGCATGATTGAGCTCGGGCCCGAATGTAGCCGACCCGACCATAAGCCCCCCTACTCCTCGAGTCTAAGCGAAGAGAAGGGTCGAAGGAGTATGTTGTTGTAGCTCGTCGGTTGCTTCATAGCTCGTAAGCAGGATAGCTCGTAATGTGGCCGATCGGTCGAGCATTGGTCTTGTAGCTCGGTCATGGGATAGCTCGGGCAGTTCCAATCGGCCGGATGTCGACCAGTTGTGTCTAACTGCTCGTATTGGAATCGGTCGGCTGAGGTAGAGGAGGAGAGGGAGAAAGAAAATGAGTGGTGGAAAACTGAGGATGCAGCGGATCGAGGCGATCAAGCGATGGAAGAGGCGGTTCTTGTACGAGGCGAGTTTAAAGCTCGCCTGCGAGATAACCCTCTCTGTTCTGAAGAAAAGCTACGAGCTCTATGCTCCTGAGGGGGTGGTGTGCCCTTCATTCGAAGATTATGCCGAGCCGCTTGTTCTCGCAGCTCGGGCTTTCTTTGGAGAAGGTCACGATGAAAGTTGAGAGAGAACAGGGCACCGTTCTGGGCGAAGAGCTGGATCTCAGCTCCGAAGAGGAAGAGTCTCCTTTCGAAGATTTTCCTCTGGTTGTCCCCCCGGGTCCTGCTCCTGTCTCCGTTGCGCCGCTTCCTTCTGAAGCTTCTCCTGCTAAGACTGCTCGTAGCTTCCCCTCTCTCGAACTTTAAAGCTCACCTGATCGGGCTTGTGGCCAGGGCAAACTTAATATGAATGAATTCTCTAGTTGTGTTTCATTTTTTCGAAGTCACTTTTCGTGTTTGTTCTTTGTTTCGGACGCCTAAAAGGATTAGATGTTACTCGTAGTCGATCAGTATCGATGCCGACTCATAGTCCGGTCCGAGCTGAGATCCCAAGGATCTTGTCTTGACGACCGGTCGACCGTAGTCGATTAATGGAGAACGCCGAGCAGTGACGATGGCGAGGGTCCCAAGGATCTTGTCTTGGCGACCCGACCGACCGTGATCGATCTATGGAGTATGCCGAGCGAGGTCCCAAGGATCTTATCTTGGTGACCCGACCGTAGCTGATCTATGGAGCTTTCATGCGAAGGCGAACGAGGGTCCCAGGGATCTTGTCCTGGCGACCCGACCGACTGTGGTCAATCTATGGAATATGCCGAGTGAGGTCCCAAGGACCTTGTCTTGGCGACCGATCGACCGTAGCCGACCTATGGAGATACCGAGCGAGGTCCCAAGGATCTTGTCTTGGCGAC
>JANTNU010077271.1:0-17659 GCA_024752395.1 Erythroxylum havanense
AAGAAAGAAAATCAAGAAAGTAATAAAATTAGGGTTAAGGTTAGGATATTTTGAACACACAGAGACCATCGCCATGCCGCCATCCAGCGCCTACCACCATCTTCAGCTACTCCCAGTCCATTTCCAATATACCACGAGTTCACCGCCTAGCGAATGGATTCCCAAGATCCGAAACTATTTCACTGGCAGTACACAGAACGCAAAGGCAACGACTTTGTAATCAGAGGACGTTCTCTGTTCTTACTAACCATCCTCACCGGTTTTGTTCTCCTTGTCTTCCTTCTTGTTGTCTACGCTCCCTGGGTCTATCTCTATGATATTCCTAAATTATCCACCAATTCTTTGCCACCGACGGATCTCTGGCTAACAGATCAATCTCAGGGGCTCGATCAAATGACCATTAAGGCATTGCCAGTATCTTTGTACATAGCTTATTTACTTCCCACCGCTTTCTCCTCCATCTGCCTGTCCGTCGTTGCCTGCTTCACCTTCTCTAGTTGTGGTTTTAGGGATTTTGCGTAAATGAAGAGAAAAATCGGGGAAAAACGAAAAAGGCTAGCTAGTTTAGGAGATGATGGGTTGGGTTATTAGATGTGGGGTTATTATCTGCGAGTATAATTTTGGGTCTGGTCGACAGCTACGTTTTATTTAATAAAACGTTGCAAATTCTATTTCGCGACGTTTTATCAATAAAACGTTGCAAAAAATATAACAAATTTATGACGTTTTGTTAAAACATCACGAAACATTTAAACCACAAAATGTCTTTACAATTTGCGACATTTTATTAATAAAACGTCGCAAATTATGTTATTTTTTGTAGTGTGCCTCAGAAGAAAGAAGCCAATGATGAGATACTTCTCATGCAGTTTTCAACTCTCACATGCAAGATAGGAGAGAGAGAGACAAAAATTTAACAACCTTGTCTTTTCTTCTCTCAATTTCGGTTAAGTCTCAAAAATTAGAAGTGAAGTGTATCAAATGCATCGCTTACTTCCTTAATCAATCATAAAGAAGCCAATAAATGAGATTCTTCTCATTTATTTTAAGATAGTTATATGAAAAGACCATTAGCCTAAAAATACATATAAATTTCGGTTTTGTGATGAAAGAAGGAAGATGGTCCATCAAATGCAACTCTTTCTTCTTTAATCCAATGAATGCTAATAGGTTATATGCTATCATTAAAAAACCACCATTAAACCATTTAATGATAAGGTTATTACTTTATTTAATGATGATAAAGCATGTTAAAAAACCATTTTAAACGTAGCAAACCAATGCTAAATGTGTAGCTGCACATTTAACCCATTAAAACCAAAATTCTACCTCCATTTATCTTTAATAACTTTGTTTTAATTTAATTAATCAAATTAAACCAAAGCTTAGCCCATTTCTAAATGTTCATATGAGATTATAATTAACAATTAATTAAAGTAAGCCCAACATTCAATCATAGGCTTTAAAACCTCTATTTGTATTTCTTACTTTGCTTGATAACCTTCCTAGAAGCCAAATGGAGAATCTAATTGGACTTATATAATTCAAGCTTCAATAAGCCTGGAATTAATTTAATCTCATTAGAATTAATTATAGCTTATTAACTAAATGTCATTCCACTAAAGACAATTAGTTGAACTAAGTATTTATGAGAACACATGTTTCAAATAAGATGTCCAATTGCAAACTCTAATATGAAATATGTTATAGTCATCGACACAATAAAGGGTAAAAATACCGTTTTGCGGTTATGTTGGTTTTTTCTTCTAGATCTCTCATTTTATTCTATATGATGATCAACACATAAGATCTCATCTTGGTGTTAAGAGTTGATAGGTAGCTAATCCATCAAACTACTAGCGCCAATTTAATCACCAATCTCCATAAAGCATCTAGAAGTGATGATATTATTATAAACTCTTTATTTGAGTGAATGTTCCATGATACATATTTCAATTAATAATTCCAACATGCAAACACCAGATTGACACTCTGTAAAAATCCATTCCGATCATATCAAGAATTATAATGAAATACATATGAATACACCACTCATCAAGATTGTGGTCCATAATAAAAGAATACTTAAATTGTATGTTTTAACATTAAAGTAACGATTTACTTTATTCTTTAAAACATACTTGATTTCAGATTCATTTAATAGTATCATTTTCGATAGTCAACTACTATTATGATATGAAACTCGTCATTCCTTTGAAGTAAACTCTTTTACTTACATGGAGATAAATTGCAACACTACATTCTAAACCATAATCAAGCGACCAATTTGATTATTCAACTATGAATCCATTATTTTAGATTCTTATATTATACTTGTTTCCTATACATCTATATATATATGTATATTACTTATAAAAGATCTCGGTACCTTATGACTAGATATATGATACTCATAAAAACCAAACTCTTTTGTTTTATTAATAATAAGTATTTTCATTACAAAAGTAACTGGAAACTTTTTTATTTTATTAATAATAAGTATTTTCATTACAAAAGTAACTTGAAGAAAAGAAAATTAAGTTATAAGTAAATACACTTGCTTTCCAAGGCACTATATTTACATAACTCCAATAATCTCCCACTTACCCTAAAGCACGTTTGACATATCCCTCATTCTCATCCTACTAGATGACCCTCAAAACTCTTTTGAGAAATTATCTTTGTAAATGGATTAGCAAGGTTTTGCTTTGTGGAAATCTTTACAACATTCACCTCACCATGTTGTGTTATCTCCGTTATAAGATGATACTTTCTCTCAATATGTTTGGCAGTTTTATGGTTCTGAGGTTCTTTAGAATTAGCCACTGCCTCACTATTATCACAATAAAGTGTAATGGTATAGAACCACCTCCAAATCATTTAGGAACTTGCAAAGCCAGACTGTTTCTTTTTCTGCTTCACAAGTAGTATATGCTTAGGCTCTTTAGTTGAATCAGCAACACAAGATTGCTTGACACTCCTCCAGACTATGACTCCACCTCATAAAATAAATATAGAACTAGAAGTTCATTTCTTTGAATCAACATGTGATTCAAAATCAGAATCTGTATATCCTATCGAAATAAGGTCACTTCTAGAGTAAACAAGCATTAAGTTCTTCATCCTACGAAGATATTTCAGTATGCACTTCACCGCAATCTAATGCTCCATTCCTAGATTGGACTGAAATCTACTCACTATCCTATTACGTAACAGATATCTGGTCTAGTGCAAAGCATAGCATATATTAAACTTCCAACTATTGAAGCATATGAAATGTTATGCATGCGTTCGACCTCCTCTTGGGTCTTAGGTGCTTGCTCCTTTGAAAGTTTACTTCCATGTCTGGTAGGTGTGAAACCTTATTGGAATCTTACATGACAAACTTATTGAGCAAGTTCTCCATGTAGGTTATTTGAGACAAGACTATCAGTTTGTTCTTACGATCCCTTATAAGTTTGATCCCTATAACATAGCTAGCCTCTCCTAAATCCTTTATTGAGAACTTTTTGTTCAGTCACCCCTTAACTGTAAATAACATTCTTATATCATTCCCATTGAGTAGAATGTCATCAACATACAGGATTAGAATAGTAACCTTACCTTCTTGTATCCTTTTATAGAGACAAGACTCATCTTGGTTTTGTATGAACCCATAAGTTTTAATAGACTTATCAAACCTAATGTTTCAAGACCCAGATGCTTGCTTGAGCCCATATATGGACCTCTGTAATTTGCATAACTTATGCTCATTACCTAGCTCAATGAATCCTTCTAGTTGGGCTAAATAAATGGTCTCCTAAAGATCCCCATTAAGAAATGTGATCTTGACATCCATTTGTCATATTTCATAATCCAAATAGATTGTTATAAACAAAAGATGGACTTAAGTATGGTAACCGGAAAAAATGTCTCCTCATAGTCTATACCTTCCATTTGAGTATAGCCTTTAGCTACTAATCTAGCTTTAAAGGTCTCTACTTTTCCATCTGATCCTCTTTTCCTTTTGTAGATCCACTTACACCCTCTGCCTTTTACATTTGGTGGTAGATCTACAAAGATCCAGACTTTATTGGCGTACATGGAATCTATTTCTGATTCTTTTGCCTTGAACTATTTTTCTGCATCAACAACATTAATAGCCTATGTATAAGTAATAAGATCATTTCTTCTCGGTCTGAGATGGCTATAATGCCTTTTCCTAGACCTAGATACCTATCTAGTTGTCTTACAACCCTCCCACTATGTCTAGGCATTACATGATGTTCAGGGTGCTCTTTCGATTCAATGTTTAAATCCATTTCGACATCTTGTTCTACTATATCTAAATCAACTCTTGGTTTGAATGAAATAGCTAACTCTACTACTTCACTTCTTCCTTTTTGATTTCTCACAAAATCTTCCTCTAGAAAGGTTGTTTTTGTTGACATAAATACCTTCCTATCTTGAGAACTGTAAAAATAATACCCTTGAGTACCCTTAAGATACCCTACAAACAAACATACTTCTGACCTTGGTTCCATCTTTATGGATTCAGGCTTTAAAACATGGGTTGGGCAGCCCTAAGTCCTTAAGTGCCTCAATAAAGGCATCCAGCCAGTCCACAACTCCCTAGGCATTTTAGGCACCAATTTGGATGGAGTAAACTTAAGAAGATATGTTGTTGTTTATATGTCATATCCTCAGAACGATACTAGAAGGCTAGCATAGGATATCATTGATCTTACCATTTCCAATAGAGTCATATTTCTCCTCTCAACTACACCATTCTATTGAGGTGTTCGAGGAGCTGGCAAGATGGAAATTGTTGCATTGTCAAGTAAATATTGCTGAAACTCTCCAGATAAGTACTCACCCCCTTGATCCGATTGAAGTTGTTTTAATGGCTTGCTTAGCTTCTTCTTATCTTTAGCTTTGAATTCTTTAAATTTTTCAAAGAACTCACTCTTTTTATGCATCAAATAGAAATAGCCATGTCTAGAGTAGTCATCTATAAAGGTTATGAATACTTCATAATCTCCTCTAGCTTTTACGTTTATGGGCCTACACACGTCCGTATGTATGAGGTCCAATGTGGATTCAGATCTATTTCCTTTAGAAGAAAATGAGGCTTTAGTCATTTTTTCTTCAATATAAGATTCACAGGTGGGTAATAAATCATTATCCAAGCCCCATAAGGATCCCATCCTTTATTAAACTGTTAAGTCTTTTCTGATTGATATGATCCATTCTTAACTGTCACAAATATTTTGAATTAATGCTAGAGACATTGGATTGTTTTGGTTTTATCAATTTTGTGGTGTTTAGTGAGCTTGTCATAGGTTCTATAAAGAACAATCCATGTTTAATTATCGCATTACAAATAAAATCCTTATTCTCATATATTGAAACAACATTTTTGAAATATAAGGAATAACCAGATTTTATTAGACAAAAAATAGAAATCATGTTCCTTATAATCATTGGCATCTAATAAACGTTCTCCAAATATAACCTATGACCACTAGGAAAGTCCAAGATAACTACTCCCACTAATTTTGCCAAAACATATGATCCATCTGCTATTTTGACTTGAAATTGACCTTTAGGTAGTCTTTTCCTTTGCTAGAACCCCTGCAAAGAATTGCAAACATGGTTAGTGGCTCCTGAATCTAATATCCAAGAATAGATAAATCTGCCACATTTCTAGTTCCTAACAATCTTAGGAAACCTATATGTTGTTTTCTTTTGAGAGACTCAAGATAGACTAGGCAGTTTCTTTTTTAGTGGCCCATCTCATCATAGTGGAAACACTTTCCCTTGATGTTCTCTTTGGCCTTGTTTTTCATGGGTTAGGCTTTGACCCCTATTTGGGCCTTCTTTTTTTTATTAGACCCTTCTTCTTTTACTTGCCCTTACCCTTGTGTTTAGAAGAAGATGTTACATTAGCTTCTATCCTATGAGCCTTGATATTTAATATCTCCTCCATACTCTGGAGGGTATTCATCAACTCACTTAAAGTGTAATCCTTGTTGTTAAGCTCATAGTCTAACTTAAACTACTGAAAAGAAAAGTTTAAGCTATTGATGATCATAATCATCTGTGTGTTTTCATCTAAGTCCGCCTCAAGCATCTTAGCCTTAATGACTATGGGGATTACCTTAAGCATGTAATCCTACATCGGTTCACCAGGTTTTTGTCTAAGATTGTGAAATTTTTGGATAGCTTTTATCCTTACAGACCTGGTCCTCACACCAAATATCTCATGTAGGTGATGGGCTATTGCACTAGCAGTTTTCATATAAGCAATTTGCTTTTGCAACATGCCATTGACAGAAGTTAGAATATAACACTTAGTAGTCTTATCATTATTTTTCCATCGCTCATATTGTTGGACTAGCTCAAGAGTTGAATCTCCAGCCAAAGGTGCAGGCTCATTTTCAGTTAATACCCATGAAATTCATTCATATTAAAGAACAATACCAAGGTTACGTCTCCATTCATTAAAATTCTCTCCATTTTCCAATTTGTTATTTGTCAAGAACAAAGTGAGTGGATTCATTTTGTGGAGATTATCTTTGAAAAATAAATTATTGAAACATGAGCTTACTAGTCAACAATATTGGAACTTTGTATAAAATCATGATGCATGTATGTATGATGATAGATTTAACAAAACCTAAAAAATTTAAAACTTTATACGATGATCATTTTTTTAAATCTATAATGGACTAAGTGACGGTGGGCCATCTTATCTATTAAAAGAAAAATTGGGACACTCCCACTAAAAAAGCTACCAAACATCTTCATGCCTAACTTTTAAAAAAGCATCATCCTTTGATCTATGCTTTTACCAATAGAGATACGGTGGGCAGGTTATTAATAAACTAAGTTGAGTGTGTAACCATTTGATTCATCCACTAAAGGTACTTGCAAAACATACCTCAATGAGAAGTCACATTTGCTACCAATAAATGGACTTATCCTTAAGGATACCCAAACCATGCAAGATTTAAGATTCATGCCCTCCAGTGGGGAGTAACACTTCACTATATGCAAAATGGGCCATCATATAGAGACTGTGGACTCTCACATGAGCATCATCTCCCACTCAATCTTTTTGGGCTTTAAGTTTTAATAAATATCATCTTGTCTAGATGCAATTTATTATCCATCCTTTATTGTTTCATTATATATCTCAGACATAATGAATGCGTGACAAAGCCTAGGATTGACAATTTTCTAAATGACATGCAATCACATAATATCACATATTATTTGCATTCATTTATCCATTCATCACATGAACTAATAAGCCACTTTTGATTGTCCATCCTAGAAATATAAAAACAATTACAAGGCTTTTGGCCCAACAATTTCCTCTTGGACTTGGATCTTTCGCTTCGAACTCTTCGTTCACATGTCCCAGCCCATTTGGTAAAAAGTGTGTAATGGCTTTTCTTTTACAACAAAGTTTTGATTTTCATAAAAATGAATTTGTCACTTTGAAAACAAAAATTGCAGCACTAGTTTTTCATCAAAACCAAAACTTGTCCCATATGAAACAAAAAATTCAGCATTTGTTTTTCATCAAAACCAAAACTTGTCTATATCAAACAAAAATCTAACACTTATTTTTAATCAAAACTGAAACTTGTTGTGTCATAAAACTGAAAATTTGTCAACACAAAATTCTGGCACTTTGGATTTTTAACAACCGAAACTTTGTCAATACACTTTAAACAAAACCGAAACCTTACCTCTTCATTTCTTCATCCATGACTTAATCATCTTCATCATTACATGATTTGTACATTGCATAATAAAAGAAAACATAAAGATGAAACCAAAGAGGAAATATGACGATGATAGGCCACCCATCTTGTTACAAACCAAATGAACAAAACTTACAAGGTAATTTTAGAATCTATGGACAACCAAAAGAGCAAAACATACACCATATATATTTCTATCATATAAAATATGCAGCATACAAAAATGATTGCCAACCCATACATCACATTTAGGAACTGAAATCATGCATAAGAAAATTGGCTCTGATACCAATTGTTAGATTGGAAAAATAAAGCATACATGATTTGGATAAAATGGTAGATTTCAAAACTTTTTAGAAATCAAAATTGCAGTGGAAGCAATATAACTAAATCAACATGCATATCCATATATGATACAGTATAAGGATAAACATTTGCAGAAACACAAGATGAAAATTATTACTGACTCCTTCACTACAACTTTAACTCCTCGCTGTGCTATCCTATCCTTGTTAATGCATCCTCTCCTAAGTGATGTATCCTCTTTTTGATATTGTATCCTCGACCAATCTGATCTACCACTTGTTATTCTTGGACAACTTGGTTAACAAGATCCTTTGGTGGGAAAGGAAAAGAAAACTTGAATAGATTTTGCCTTAGAAGGAATAAGCCAATGATGAGACACTTCTCATGCAATTTTTAACTCTCACATGTAAGATAGGAGAGAGATAAAAATTCAACAACCTTGTCTCTTCTTCTCTCAATTTCAGTTAAGTCTCAAAAGGAAGAAGTGAAGTGCATCCAATGCATTACTTCCTTCCTTAATAAACCATAAAGAAGCCAATAAATGAGACTCTTCTCATTTATTTTAAGATGGCTATATGAAAAGACCATTAACCTAAAAATACATATCAATTTTGGTTTTATGATGAAAGAAGGAAGATGGTCCATCAAATGCACCTCTTTCTTCTTTAATCCAATGAATGCTAATAGGTTACATGCTATCATTAAAAGACCACCATTAAACCATTTAATGATGAGGTTATTACTCTATTTAATGATTATAAAGCATGTTAAAAAATCATCTTAAATGTGGCAAACCAATGCTAAACGTGTAGTTGCACATTTAAACCATTAAAATGAAAATTCTACCTCCATTTATCTTTAATAACTTTATTTTAATTTAACTAATCTAATTAATCAAATTAAACCAAAGCCTAGCCTATTTCTAAATGTTCGTATGGGCTTATAATTAGTAGCTAAGTACTAATCAAACTATTGATGCAAGTGACGAATGGTGGGAAAAGAAATTGAAAGTATGCATTTAAGCTTTAGATTTATAATGTCTTAATGTTACTTGATATTTTAATAACTTAAACAATTTTATTGTAGGAAAATCCCGTAGCTGTCAAATTTCGAACTAAAGGTTTGAAACATATTGAACAGCTGAATAGTTTATTTAAAGATGTTGCAGCTACAGGGGAAGAAGTTTGGGCACCTTCTTCAGGTTTTATACCAAATGTTTTTATGAGCCGTCTAGAGAAAGCCTAATTAATACCGATCTTGATGATAATTTTTTTGAAGACTTTACTATCAATTAAGAAATTGGAAATATTAATAAAGAGATTGGTTCATCAATTCCATCTCTAAGAACTTCTACAAAAGTAAAGGGAAAAAAAGAAAGAAACATGATACTAGAATAGGGCCAACAGAAAGGTCATGTAAACATTTGGACCATATAAGTGATGTAGCAAAGAGTAGCACTTAAATAATCTTTATTAAAAGAGATGAACTTGGTTGTAGCATTTCTGAGGTGATGGATATCTTACGAAGTATAAATGAAATAGAAAGGGAAGGTGAGTTGTTTATGTTAGCTAACAAATTATTTTTAAAGAAGGAAAATAGAGAGATGTTTGTTGCACTTAAGGATGTTGATCTTCAAATCGAATGGCTTAAGAAAATGAAATGATTATGATTTTTGAAATGAATTAGACATGTACTTGGTTACTAATATTGGACTACTTGTAATGTGTTGTATTGGAATTCGCTGCTTGTAGTGTATTGTATTAGATTTCTATTTGGTTAATTTTGTTGTAATGAATTAAATTGTACTTTATTATTATTGTGTTATGATTATTGTTATATTACCTTGTCATACAATAAGCTTATTATTTATTTGTATATATTTTGATACAGATGTCATCTTCTGATAATAATTCAAAATGATCATGAATATAATCAGAGATTGAAGAAGAAATTTTGCATATGGTTCAAACTAGAGTGGCACTAACCATAGACCATTATATTAAATATTATATTAAAAAAACCATGTAGAACATCCTCTCATACTGGATGGATGTTTGTAATGGAGACGCTTAATGGCTATAAAGATAGATATTATCAACAATTTAGAATGGAAAAGGATGTTTTTATCAAATTATATAAATTGTTGAAAGATTCATATGGATTAAAGAAAGGTATAGAAGTAACAATAAAAGAGGTTGTAGCTATGTTTTTTATCA
The DNA here is from genome assembly GCA_024752395.1 of Erythroxylum havanense. Lineage (NCBI taxonomy): Eukaryota > Viridiplantae > Streptophyta > Magnoliopsida > Malpighiales > Erythroxylaceae > Erythroxylum > Erythroxylum havanense. Next base: position 10,277 of record JANTNU010077271.1, read on the forward strand.
CTTTAGGTCATGGACTTTGCAATAGAATGGTTCAAGAAAGATTTCAACATTTTGGTGAAATAATTTCTAGATGGTTTGAAATAGTATTGGAGGTTGTTTCATGTATGTCGATTGATTTCATAAAACCAAAAAATCCAACTTTTAGAGAAATTCCAAGTAAAATTAAAGATGATAGAAGGTATTAGTCTTATTTTAAAGACTGCATTGGAACAATTGATGGAACACATGCACCAATTGTAGTTCTAAGGTCTAATCAAATAAAATATGTTAGGAGAAAAGGCATTCCTACACAAAATGTAATGGTTGTATGTGATTTTCCATGTGCTTTACTTTGCTTGGGCTGGTTGGAAAGGGACAGTACAAGATGCTCGAATTTTTATGGAGGCTTTGCATAATGATAGATTACACTTCTCTCATCCACCTAGAGGTTTATGACGAATAACTTTATACATTCTTTTTATTTATTCTTAATAATTTGGTACTTCTTTATTTATTTATTTTTCAATTTGGAATGTAGGAAAATATTATTTGGTATATGCAGGATATCCTTACATGCAAGGTTATTTAGGATCATACAAAGGTGAGAGGTATCGTCTTCCTGATTTTCGACGTGCTGGTCTTCCAAAAGGGAAGAAAGAAATATTTAATCATACACATTCTTCTTTAAGATGCACAATCGAAAGAATATTTGGGTTTTGAAAAAATAGGTGAAAAATTTTACGTCAAATACCCAGTTTTTCTTTTCTAAAGCAAGTTAAAATTGTAATTGTTTCAATGGCCATTCATAATTTTATAAGGTTAAATGTTCAAAAGGATGAAAAGTTTTCTCCCAATGATGAAGATGATGAATTACTTCCTACAAATAAAGAAATCAATAAAAATGACGACGTTGAAGAAAATCATTTAGACGAGTCATAAAATAACGAGATAAATGCTGCGATGGAACATATTGCAAATCTTCTTATATCATAATAAAATGCATAATTTACTATGTATTTAACTATTTACTCAACTTGAATATTTATTTTGGGATTATAATATTATTTAGCTTTTTATATGTTTTAATATTTATTTTTTATATTAGTTTTTTTCCTACAAAAAAATGAGACATCTCTTTAAAGAATTTCCTACAAGATGGAAGTGAATTTGTCAAACAATTGTAAAGTAAATTTAAACCTATTCTATTCATGAAAGACCTAATAGTAGTTGAATTATTTCAAATCAAATGTAAACGTAATATATATTGTGTTTTGCATATTGTGTAATATACTTTAAATATTATTTATATGCATAAATAATTTTTATTACAAAATAAAGTATAGTTAAAATTCATAAAAATGCTTTTTATTTTTATGTTGTCAAACAATCTACTGTATGAAGTTATTTCAAAAAAGATGTCTTTTACTTAACAGCCAAATAGTCAACTAGTTTTTGAAAAGTACTCTTTTCAGAAAAGTTGTACAAACAATAACTCTACTGATATAAGCTCATCCAAATAGGCACTAGTCGTGTTGTAATGTATTACTAGTTTAACTCGATTTTCAAATAAAATTTATGAGAGTTTTAAACTCAAAATAAATTTTTAAAATTAAATAAATTATTTTTCTGAATACATAAGATTAATAAATAGATTGAACTTAAACCTTAGAAAAATTATTCATAGAATTAGAATTATTTATATTTCAACTAGATTGGAATTAATTAATTAAACTTCTTTAAATTAAAAATATTTTCTTAAGTAATTAGGAAAAGTGTTTCTTAATTAAGTTTATTTATTTTAATTTTATTGAAACAAATTATTTTATTTACAAAAATTAGTGTTTTATTTATTTAAAATTTATTTCTTTGTTTATTTGAATAATAAGTTTCTTGATTTATTAAAAAATATATTTTTGGTTAAATTTTAATAGTATTTTCATTTATTAATTAAGAAAATTGAGTTTTCTTTAACATTTTTCGAAATTATTTTTTAATTTATTGAGAAAATATTTTCTAATTAATTAAGAAAATAATCTCTACATAAACAATAATAAGTTTTCCTCAATTAAATTCAAAATTATTTAATTTAAGTTGAAATATGATTTCTTGTTAATATTAGAAAATAGTTTTCTAATTAAATAATAATAATTTCTGATTAGATTAGAAATAATTTTCTAGTTGAATTAGAAATAATTTTCTAATTGAATTAGAATGCCTTAATAATAAAATTTTGAAAAAAGGAGTCTTTTTAAATTATAATAAGTAAAAAAAATTATTAAAATTTTTTTTAAAGGAGTCAAAATAATTAGAAATAGTTTTTAATTGAATTTGAAAATTGCTTTCAAAACAAATTAAATCTTGCATATAATTTGATTAAATTTTTATAAGTTGTATGCTTTATTTATATGTTTAATATGTGTATATATGTATAAATAATATTATTACAGGTAATTTTATATTTGATGAGAAGAATAAAATCAAACCGCTCATTAAAATATTAAGTACACGTTAAGAACATGATTATTGTCTTTAATTAATTAAAAATAAAATCAAAGTTTTGTTTATTATAAGTCTTATTAAGTAACTCAATACTCCTGAATATGTTTGACCTTAAATTGATGAGTCCAACTACAACTTTAAATGAATTGGATGAGTGACTCACAATCATATAAATTTAAAGCTAGTGTTATAAATAATATATATGATATGTTTTGGTAAAAATTATCACCTAATAGATCTAGGAGACATAAGTGATGTGATTAATAAGGATGTTATCCGCCTAATTTAAGTTTATTTGATTTGTCAACTTACTCAAGATCAATTGGGTTTGAATCGAATTCAAATCCACTAGAAATTTTTTTGATATTGTCTCAATTTAATAGTGAGAGTTATCATTTTGAATAAAATTGTGGGAGTAACCAAATATATTATGAAAATCCTGATCTTATTCAGTTATTAAGGCATAAAACCAATTACTTGCTTATCCTACATTTACATTATATTCTGAGTAGAAATTGCCTTTATTTACTATAATTAATAATAAATGTTAGTGAACAAAATCTTTTGGATATAAGTTAAGATTGAACAGAGTTCTCAAAGTCTGGTAGAAAATTTATATGTCTATTATGCAATTTTTCTATAATCTCTGTTAAGGATTTAGTGATAAAATTTTACAAATATGTCAATATCATACAGATGATAAAATGTAATAACATTTTATGTTGACTTATATCTTATAAACTTTAATAACGGCATATAAGATGTATGTCAACATCATAATAACACAATGTAAAGGGTTATATAAAGTAGATATGAAAATATAGTACTTTGGTGTAATTGTTCCATTCAAATTTAGCCTATTAAATATAAACATGGACTAAAATTGAAGGCATTTGCTATAGTATAATAATAGTTTGTCATTAGAAGAAAAATAATTACATGAATTTTCTTGCCTGTATATGATATGATATATTTCTAGTTCATACTTTTGAGTATTTGATACTGAATTTATATTCAACTTTATTATAATGTTTAAGGGATGATAAGAAATAAATTATTGAGTAGAAGTAGTTAATCTAAATTTATACAAATTGTTCGTATATGTTGGATTGAAAAAGGCTTATACTTAACATAAGTGGCAAGAATATAAAGTAAGGTAAGAAATACTATCCTTTCATGCTTTGTTAGTTAGTTAAATCAACATATTGAGAATCATAAAGTTATATACAAAAGGTATATATTTCATTTTGATTATGAATCATATAAAACATATGAAACTTGTTGCGTTGAGAACCAAATCAACCTTAATTGAGCGGATGATGATGTTAGTGAGTTGTTAAATCTTATATAGGATGTATAAGATATGATAATAATGCTTATAATGATGCAATACTTGTATTTCATTAAATTTACTAATGATTATTTATGATATAGTCATATGTATTAAATAAGATGATTTAAATTTTGAAATTTTCAAGTTATTTAAATCTAAGTAGAAATTGCACATTGAGAATGTTGAAGCATTTTGTTTAAGTTGATATTTTATGATATAAAATTTTCAGTTATCTATAAGGAATGAGATTCTCTGGTAAATGTTTTTATAACTAAATTTCATAATGGTATAAATTTGTATAAAGAGAAAATACAATATGAGATATTGCATGATGTAATATTTATTTCTTCTATAGTTATTCCTAGTATAATGATTTAACTTCAATAGCTTGAATTAAATTAATTAACAAGATTTACATTAGATATTGAATGGTAAGAATTTGAAAGAGTCAAAATTAATGATTTTAAAATGTGATACATAAATGAAGCATGCATTATTCAATATGTTTAAAACTAAATTGGATAATAAAAGATTACGAGATATCCAAATGATTGGATATAATATTATAGACCAATTGAATAAAGTGTTAGATTCAATGTATACTTATAAGAGAATGATTCTTGAGATAAATAGTAAGAGTAAGATGAAATTTGAATAAGTTCAAATCTCATAACAATACATCCAATTGAAGATAGTCTTTATTGATATATTTGACATATAGTTGAAAGTTTAACGAGACATTAAGAGATTTGGTTTCAAGATGAATTCAAAGAATTTATTTTGGAGATTTTGAATTCATCATGCCTATGAGAAGGCTGGCATGAGTATAGTTATCATCTTCATTGAAAGTATATAGAGACATATTGCTCAATGAGAATAATAATTCATATTTTTAATTGTTTAATATATGACTGTTTAAGAACAAGTCTTTATGGATACGAAAATTTAGTAACTTAATTCTATAAATTAGATTAATAGAGATAGACATAAAAGTTGTTTACCCATTCTAAGTCCACTATATAGATAACATACTAAAGATTTTTAATATTTGAGATCTCTAATAATTGTGAAGTACTAAAGTTGTCCATTTTCTACTTTTGAGTTAATATTAGAGTTAAAGATTATATAGGTATTAACTTTAGAAGTAAATTCTAATTAAGATATATTTTACTTCAAATAATATTATTTTTATATTGGAAATATTCCAATGCAGCATTAATTGCTAAACAAACAAAAATTCAATTTTTATTTAGTGAAAATTATTAATTCAACCAAGAAGTTCTTTATTGAACTTGGTATATTTCCTTACATTATTCAAATAGTAATATAACATAAGAGTTATTAAGCATACAAAAGGAGTTAATGTCTCATCAAAGATTCAAATATGTATTTGGACATGTTCTTTTAATTATAATGATAATTGGGAAGAAAATTATAAGATTTAAGCAAGTGACTATTATAAAGAATATTGTAGAATTCTCTCACTAAACCATTGTTCCTACAGTTGCATAATCATATAGTGATATAGTATAAGATACTTAAACAATTAGCTTAGTGCAAGTAGAAGATTGTTGATTTATAGCCTATAGCCAATCAGTTGGTTATAATTTAGTGATATAATTATTTAAAAACATTATTTATCTTATGCATATTCATATGTATATGACAAAGTTTATAGAATAAATACACATTGCAAATGAAATTATGATTAGATCATAATTTTGAAATTTATATTACATTTATATATTATCTCTAAATTGTTCCTAGTTATTGTTCTATTGAAACTAGACATTAATAGAGCATAAAAAGATTAGCATACGTTATTTTTCTTCTTTATAATGAAAGTAGTAGATCTCATAGATTAAAGAATAAAGATATTTAAACAAATATTTGAGTACTTTTTAGAGAATAAGTTCACTGAACTAACCCTATATAACAATTCCACTTAGAACATTACTTTTATATCTGCGAAAATTATCATTGTAATAATTATATAAGTGACCATTTGACATGAAATCTCAAAAGTATCTCAAATAAAAATTGTTATGTTTTGTTACTACTTATGACATATTTTAATTAAAGGTAGCGCAGTCAACAGTCATTAGATGTACTATGAACTATATAGAGGTAGTTAAATAATTAATTTATGATAAAGTCATTAAAGAGAATGTTCGATTATTTCTCGATTAGTATTGATTCTAAAAATATTTAACTAAGATGGAAAGACAATATGAGAATAGTTTTCAACTATCATGAATAGAATTAATTGCCAATGATAGCAAACTAATATGATTGTGCTCAAATAAAGTAAATATTAATTCCATTTTATGTTATAAAAATGATTAAATTATTTAAATAATTATGTAAAAAAAGTTTAGTCAAAATTACTTTAACATTATTGAATATTTTGGTGATTATGATATCTTATTAAACGTCAATCTTGATCTATTATTATAAATTATTTAATTAGATAATTAAAAATAGATTAAAGGAGTTTAATTTATGTAAAATTAAACATAATTTAGGATTATAATTTATATCTATTACCAACATATTTAAAAACCTAATAGATTATACACAAAGAATGTGTTGAAGAGAAAAAAAAAGATATTTTTAATTAATTTGAACTTGATTGTAAAGTTTAAAAAAAATATTAAGATTAGATATGAGATATTTAATAAATAAGAACCAATATAAGATATTGGATCTTGTTTAGGCTCAACTGATATTTGATTGTGGTTCCGCCGGATTCTGGCGGGACTGTACGTTGCCGTTTGGATTCATGAAGCCGACTGCTGAACACGTGAATTCTGGCTTGAAGGTTCCTGTTGTATCCCGATAAGCCTCTCCAACGCTCAAGTCAGTCTTTTGGTGAAGGTGGGATCGCTGTATGCAGAGAAAACTAGGGTTATGATTGTACGTACCTCTGCTATGGGAGAATTATACCTTATATATGGAGTTGCAGCTAGGTTTAGGTCTTTACATGTGCATGGGAGACTCTTACCTACGAATGGGCTAAGGAGAGCGTGGATCGGGCCTGGACTTGACATAGTCATTAGGTATAAGACTGATATTTGAAGAATGGACCGATTAGCCCACAGGTCGTTTTGACTGGGTTCGGGCCTAGCACGACCGACCTGACCATAAGCCCCCTACTCCTCGAGTCTGAGCGAAAAGAAGGGTCGGAGGAGTATGTTAGGATTTTGTAGATCGTCTGTGAGACATCTCATAAGGTGGTCGATCGGTCGGACATTGACGTTGTAGCTCGTATACGGGATAGCTTGTGATTGATCCGACCGATTAGCTGAGTATCCCAATCGGTTGGCATCGGCACTTATCGCATAATTGTAGCACCCCCTCACCGTAGGGTACACATCGGGACGCCGGACACGTATCCCACGATAAAGGTGCACTACCAGAATATTTCCACTAATATCCACATGGCATCGCAATAATTAAAATCACAATATAACAGAAATCAGTAATATTATAAATCCAAAATATTCATCTGGTACAGTCATCCACTACAGAATAGACAAGTCTATCAGTTTCCTAACAAAACCAAAAAGGAA